>NBIL01151219.1:0-14499 GCA_002752925.1 Viola pubescens var. scabriuscula | reverse complement strand
GTCGTGGCATGCATGATTGTTTTACAAGAATGATCCTAGTGAATCCATGCAATGACACTAGTTATCTTTGAAGGTTAAGTCAACGATCATTTGAGCAAGTATGTGATTGAATTTTCGTAAAGCGTAATGTAATTTGGAGCTCGTATCCCCTTCATATCCCTATATTTTAGCACATTCTCTATCTATTTTGAACAAACAACAGTATCATCAAGGTGAAACTATTTGGAATTTGTCAATGCAAATAGCCTTCGTACATGATGGTAATGAAGGATAAACACTGCACAAACCAAACAGGTCATGATTTGATCCCCGTACGTAGAAACAAGCAACCATCCAAACTGACGGGTAATCCAAATCAGGTTTATGATCATGATCTATCCAAGCCAATTTAATTTTCTCAATTTTTTGGGTTTTCCTTCTATAACAAAAGTAGTAATAACTTCATTCGGCGGATTTCAGGTAATAACCCTAGGTATCAGTTTGCACATTATTTTGTAGGTGGACTATCTGCCTGCCTATATAGCTTGTCAATTAACGTTGTCCTTACCTGGTTGATAATATTTCTTCCCGTCTCCTTTGCCTTTCTTCATCTGTGATGCCCAATAAATACCGTAGCATACTGAAAAAGCAATCAGCACAAGTCATTATAACAATGTGTGCATCGTATTTTTCAAGAGAAAATTGATTATAAAAGCAAAAGTTTGTTCAGTCATTCAAAAGTTTGATAGTTTCTGGAAGGAAATCAAAATATGATATCCACTAACCTGCTGTAACCTTTCGCATCTGGTAGCTGGTATGAATCCACGTCTCCGATAGTTCCAATAATTGATTTAGTAAGAGTATCATCATCCATTTCCAACTCACGCAGGAAATCTCCAGTTGCATCATATACATCAAGTGTCTTCAACAAGTTGGGGTCCCGATAGGACAAGTAGGAGAAAACTCCTAAATTTGGAAGAATGGAACAAGGTAAACGAGTCAAATTGTTGGCTTATAAACTGGAAAGTAGAAGTTCATTCAAAACAAAAGTAGCACGTTACTGTACCTGAGTGAGTATCAAAATCACAAAATCCTCCATATGCTCCACCACTAACACGCACACGATCCCACAACCATGTATTACTAATGTATTTTGAAATAACATAGGCACTCCCATGAAGCTGATAACCGGTCTCGTAAATGTTAGCAGCTTTGCCAACATAATTGACCTGTGAAAGAACAAAGTTGATGTATTTAATTTCAGGACATAACGAAGCAAAAGACATAATCAGACAACAAAATGACATGTTTCACCTGTGTAGGTATAACAATAGCTTCATTGTCTGGAGGAAGTCGAGCATTCCAAGCTGCAGCTTCAACCAAAGATTTGCTAGGAAGCAAATCAAGGAACTTGCTAACATGGTTTACAGAGTTTGCGAGGTTTTTTCCATCGGCAGTCATGTTTATCAAGCAACCATTCCTCGACAACAAGGATGTACGAATTTCCTCCAAGGACGAAGAAACTCCAGCCCAATCTTGATCAACTCTCTCCTCCAGAGATTTTAAAAACTCCAGGTAACTATAAGCAGATAAAGAAATTTGAATGCCATCATTTTTCAGATAAATATATCCATGAGATCTTTTTAACACATGGAACTTCCATAATTTCTTCATAAATGGAATTAACCTACCTATGCATGAGAATGCAAATGCTTGACAAGAAAATTAGCAGTTATCACTTTTTTCAAATTCCTAGAAATATTTCTTTCATAGAACTCAAAACTGCTAAATGGAAAAAACAGGCAGATGAAATCAAACAGTATAAAGATCAGGCCAGGAGACGAATATTCCAACCTAAAACCACCCATTTGTTCTGAAACCCATCCCGCGACATTCAACTTAGCATCCATCCTGGCAGCCGCAATTCCATGACCACTTCCTCTTAACCGGTTCTGAAAGAATACAGGAAGATTGAGATGAGCTCTCAAAGATAAAATATTCAATTACATTTCTCATTCTTCAATATATACCTCCATTCTTGCTTTACTCTGGGAAACAAACTGCTTAAACCGCTGCTGATCTGTGAATTGGACTTCTTGAAGAACACAGTTAACCTGCAACAATAGACAGCACAGGTAAATCCTTCAGTACTTGAGGCAACTGCTTCTGTAAGGAAGCAAAGAACTTAATGTTGACATGAAGCTATAGCCCAAGGAAACATTGGAACAATAAAAGGAAGGAAACATGCGCAACATGTCATAGATGAATGCTAAGAAAGTGAGCTCCCTCAACCAAGAAATTATGGGGTAGGATGAGCCCCAAGATCAAGTAATCCACTGTTCTTGAAAGATAGGCAACTTTGCTTATAGTCATAACATATGTACTGGAACACAATGATGGCACACAAATCTGGAAAATAATGACAACAATTCAAAAGCAAATACCAGGTTAAATAAGTCTTCAGCACGCCCTGCCATGGCTTTTCCTCGGACAATTATACGACTACATGGATCCTCCTGGCCTCGAACAGGTGATGTCAATGGATAAACAGATATACCTCCAGTTTTCCTTCCAATCAACTGATTTAGTTGTACAAAGCTCAAATCTTTCGTACCCATCTCAAGCAGTGACTGACTGTAAGGAAAATCAAGTAAGAAGATAACATCAATAAATAAAACACTATATGTGCAGTTGTGCATAGCACCAAAGCCAACCGTGGCAAATTTGCATTCAAAAATTTGTCAAGAGATTTCATTTATTTTCTAATGAAATAATATTGCAAGTCTGCACTATAGAGGCGTGAAACAAGAGTACAAGAATATCAAGGACCTTGTCACATAAGAGGCAAGATTAAGGACATGATAGAAAAACTCCAAAGAAAAGAAAGTGGAAAGAAAGTTTGGAACTTTAAGAAGATCTCTGCAATGGGCTAACAATAACGGTGCATGTAGCTGTCATGCTTAAGTAACAACAAAAGAAACAGCACACGTGAAAAGAAGGAAACTCACCAGAAAAGTGGCACCAAAGGAAGGAGTTCTTGCTTAAGAGATCTCATATTGAAGACAACTTCTGCATATAGGACATCATTTGTGAAGAGGTCATGCTGCAATATTTCCACTCCATTGATATTCCCAACCTACAGTTAACATACAAGCTCAATACAGATTGCCATCCAAAATACTCTGAACAACCATGGAACACTCAAGCACAAAGACTAGAGTTACTAATACCTCTATAGGAACATATGTAGGTTCTTTTGGAATGTCAAGCAGAGAAAGGCTTGGAACACTTCTCAGAGCTTCTGGTGGGTCAGGGGTTTCTTGCTTCAATTTTAGCTCTTGTGTTGCACGTGCTAACTCAGCAAGATCTTCTTCTGTCAGACTTTCTTTCACTTTCTTCAGGATTTCCTTCTCTGCAGCTTCATCACGAGAAGCTTTCTCTGGATCAGGCTGAAATGAACAAAATGCACATTATCATTCATATAAGCACCATACAGGTTTCGGAAAATATGGCGGCAAACTTTAGCTTATCTACTTACCTGCATTTCTACAGTAACACGATGAGGATTGTTCAAGATGAATTTCTTAATCAGAGGAGAAAAAACAGCTTTAGATCCCTCCTCAGCTATTCTGGCTTTCAAGGCCTTCAAGGGCTCCTCATATTTTAGGGGCTCAAAGGGATCCATATCATATATCCATTTACCCTATAAAATAAAGCAACATCAACAATGATTACACATGAATAAATGATAGCTGGTTTATAAGAGGGTGAAAGAAAAAGAAAAACTACTAACAATGGATCGAAGCATCAGCGATAAGCCGCGAGGAAATGATCCAGTGTTGTTTTCCCGGAGAGAGAACTCAATTGTATTCATGGATGCCTCCACGGCATCTGTCTCAAAACCTTCCTCGGCTAATTTCTCAAGGGTACTCGTGACCAATTCCTCTACTTTTTGAATATCCTCTTCAGAAACTCCTTTCAATCCAATACTAAATTGAGGCTGAAGAAGTTCATCTTCAACCCCACCACCAACAATGGCATCTCCCAGGCCACTTTCCAGCAAGATTTTCCTCAAGGGAGAAGCAGGTGTTCCCAACATAAGGTGATCCAAGAACCCGAGTGCAAGCTCAGTTTCCAAGTCTAAGGGTTTATCAGAAAGCAACCAGTTAAGGCAAACCATGTGCTTCTTCTTCAGGTCACCACCATCACCAGCTGGATATTTCTCAACGATCTTAAGTGGTTCTGAGAAAAACTTCTGTGGCTGGATTCTTGACTCTTGTGGAGCAGAACTTGAATCAAACATATCCAGATATTCTGTCAATGAGACATGCTACAACTTAAGTACAGGGTTATCAAATCAAACTCCTGAACTTTACTAAAATGGAACTAAATATTCCAATTCCCATGACCTTTGAGGTGCACGCATTAAAAGAACATCTACACCCCTAGTTTATCAACAAACCATAATTTATAATTAGGAGGAATCTACAGAACTGAAAATCCACAAGCCAGCATAAGGTCATTTTCTTTTAAAATATATATGGAAAACAAACAGCAAAAAATCGAGACACCCAAAGAATGAAAAACTACACAGTTGTTTACAACCGACCCAGTTACGCCCCTGACAGGGCCCCCACCAACAAAAACAAGAAAAGTGTGATACCCGGCAAAATGGATGAACTTAACATTTCACTACCAATGCTTAAATCTTATCCCTTTCTGCAACTCTGTGGTATTTTCTCCAAGAGAAGATGTGCCAAATGATTATTCAATGAACTGAGCAAACAGCACATATAAAAATAAATCATTCAGTACCACTCAAAATGCGTAACCGTTCAGTTGGATCATCATCTCCATAAAACCATATCCTGGAGTTACTGGGGTGGTAGTATCTACGATGAAACTCCTGTATTTTGTTTAGGAAAGAAGAGAATTTGAGTATATTAGCTATAGCCATGAGTAAACTACAGAATCTTTAAATCTTCATATAACTACAAAAGTGAACCTACTGTGAAATGCATATATGAACTAACTCACAGGTAGGCAAGACAGTACAGTTTCACCATCACATATTTGACGTTTTATAAACAAGCATACATAAGTTTTCTAAATTGAAATTCAAAGGATGAAAGGGAAATACATTGTATTTTAATCAAATTACATTTACTCACCACTTAGCAAGCCTAAGAGATGGAGACAACCTCAATTCTCTAACTTTAAATAATGTATCCGAATAACAGTTTGTGAGAATTCAATTCAGATAGTACCAAGAAGAAACCAAAAAAAAAATGGTTGAGTTCACTAGACTAGTGATATTCAACTTCATCAGTTAATGCTGACTATTCACCTGTTCCCTTCACCCTATCAAAGGAGCAACATGAACCATTTCTAAATCAAACCCTTGCAGACTAAACTAAAACACCATTTTCAACACCATATAAACAACGTACCTTAAATTCCTCAAAAGTCAGTTTAGGAATAACTGTTGGATCACCTCCACTGTCCACACCATAGGCATTGTCTGGGAAAAGTGCCTACACAGAAGTTACAAGAATAGTTACCACTATTTGTAGCAGAAGCACTTCAACAAAAACAACTAAGTATCCATGCAGAAGCCATTCAATCAAGGTAAACTGATTTTCAGAAGTACATGATGGTCGTTACGTTATGTCAGCAATCACACAAAACAGAATCTGTAAGGACTATCTGCCATTAATGAAAACGAAAAAAAAGATAAACAGGGCACTGTACAACAGAAGCAATAGTAGTCTCAGCCAATAGTTGGCCAACAAACTGCATGACTATAATGAGTAGACTGAACTGAAGAAGACCTAGTTGCACGCAGGAAAAGAGAACAAAAGTATTAAATAGGCGTGTGTTTGTGTCTCAATGTTGTTAGGGCTTAGATATATAGGTGTTTTATAGGGTGCAATCCACATGACAGTGATGCAGTTTTACTATCAGCATTGAAGCCAGGAGAAATGAAAACTTACCTGTTGTGTGGTCCGACCTAATATATTGTCAGGCTGGGAGTAGACACCCTTCATCTCATTAAAAACAACACCTGAATTTTTTGGCGAAGAAACAATAAATCCCTGGTCCTATGCTATCAGTAATTATACTAATACCCAAATTTCCATAAACAGCAAGTAAAACCACCCCAACAGAACAGCACAATGTGCTAATATAAAGGAATGTTAACCAAAAGGAACCTTTATAAGTTATCTCTTCTTCAGGATCGTTCAGCTCATAATGCCATCCCTCCTGTTGAAAAGTTTGGTGATCCTCCACACACTTGGGGAAGAAAACAGCGTCCAAGTAGACATCAACTAAATTATAGAAATCCTGTTTTGAAAATAACCCAGGTTATTAGGCGCCAAACTGAATTGAGAAAAACGAATCCAAATTAAGAGTAACTCTAATATGCAATCACTAATTGGTCCCACCTTTGTGTTAGTGGAAGCAACAGGATAGCAAGTCCTGTCAGGATAGGTGAACGCATTTAAGAAAGTGTTCAAACTTCCTTTCAATAACTCAACAAATGGTTCTTTCAAGGGATACTTTCTTGACCCACACAACACACTGTGCTCCAATATGTGTGGAATGCCAGTTGAATCATCCCTACATCACACCACATTCATATTCAGAATCGCAATTCCAAGGGCAAAAAACAAAGAAACCTATTATTATCCAAAACGAGGGGGGAAAAAACAAATCAATTGACATACGGAGGCGTCCTGAAAACAATGCCAAAAACTTTATTCTCATCGTCATTCGAAACAGACATGACTTCCGCTCCAGTCTTCTTGTGCTTAAACAGCACAGCTTTTGATTTACACTCTCCAATGAATTGCTCCGATACCTTCTCAAACCCAAGCTTCTCTGCAACCTCATCTGGAACGGTAACAACATCTGCATCATCCACCACGTCATCAAAACATTAATTGTTGTTTCACAAACTTTAATTAAGAGCGAAAAAGGAAGCATGGCTCACCCGGAGAGAAAGGAGCAGATGGAGTAGCGATAGCGTGAGTGGAGAGTGAAGTGAAGTGCTTGGTGAAGCGAGGAGGATACGAAGATGATGAAGATGCAGCGGAAGGGAGTAATCGGAGGTGGCGGCGGAGGAGGGAGCGTTTGGTGAGGGCGGTTATTGGACGGTGGAGATTGCGAGGAGTGGACAGTGAGGATAAGGAGCGAGACTGTGATGGTAGAGCGGAGAGGAAGCGCGGGAGTTTACGAGAGAAGAAGAATCTGTTGCCGGAAAGGGAAGAAGGAGAGGAAAGAGTGCGGAGGAGAGCAGATGTCTCCATGGCCGCAGGAGGAGGAGGAGGAGGAAATGGATAGGTAGCTTGAGCCGTTGTGGCGTTGCGGGGTTTGGGGTTTTTGGCGTGTTGGGAGGGAAAAATAAAAATATCAGAAGTTATTACTTATTAGTGTGCTGATGGATTTTTCTTGATCAGAAAAAATTGGAGAGAATTTATATATGAAATTATGTGTTTCGAACACAGTTGCTTGCGTGGAGAATTGGAAATCTTTTCTTCATCTCTTTTTTTTCCAATTTTTTCACTAAATAAATTAAATATTTTTATTTTTTACTGAATTTTATGTGAGACTTCAAAATTCTACAACAACTAAACTATGAAAATTAACCAAAGATAAAATTCTCTAACGAAAGGGTCAGACTGTGAAAGAATTTAATAACCGACTGACGTTAAAAAATCAGCGGATGAGTTGTGATTAGCGGTGAAATGTCACTCGAAATTAGAGCTATTTTTCTTCTTTGAAGAAATGTCAAGAAAGAATGTGACCGGGCTTGTGGTCGAGCCCAAAGGCTTCTCAAGGGCCCAAAACTAAGCCCGGACAAATATTGAGAGCCTTTTGCTCAATTAGCCCAAACAAGCATTTTCACCAATCACCACCTATTATTGTTCTTGTTGCTTGGTCCAGTAGCTCTGGGGAGAAAATCTCTTGCCATCTACTAATAATTATGCAAATTTGGCGGGAACAACCTCCAAATTTGTTTATATTTTCATTTCGCTTAATATAATTTTGTTTTGCAGGCTCCGAATTAAAATCATCATCTTCTTCCTCTATCCACTCCAGAATTATTTCTCATGTCTGAAATTGACCAAGATTTTTCCCCTTTAATTCGTATATACAAAGATGGTCGCGTGGAGAGACTCCCCGGAAACGACACCGTCCCGCCTTCTCTGGATCCCAGAACCAATGTCCAATCCAAAGACGCCATCTTTTCACCTGAATCCGGCCTATCTTGCAGACTCTACCTCCCCCAAATCACCAACCCTACCCAGAAACTCCCCGTCCTGATTTACTTCCACGGCGGAGGCTTCTGCATCGGATCCGCCTTCTCCCCTACCTACCACACCTACCTCAACTCCTTATCCGCCGCTACCGCCGCAATCGCGGTGTCGGTTGAGTACCGGCTATCCCCAGAGCACAATGTCCACACAATTTACGACGATTCATGGGCCGCCGTGAAATGGGTCGCCGGTCATTCCGCCGGAAACGGATATGAAGATTGGCTGAACACTCTTGCCGATTTGGGTCAAGTGTTCTTCGCGGGGGACAGTGCTGGTGGTAACATAACGCATCACATGGGTCTGAGATACGGCCAGGATAGATCAATTGGGATAAATCTTGTTGGAATTGTGCTGGTTCATCCGTATTTCTGGGGGGAAGAACCGATTGGAAATGAACCTAAGGAGATGGAGAAAAGAAATTATTTTGCTGGGTTTTGGCGATTGGCTTGCCCTGATACGATTGGGTGTGATGATCCGTTGCTTAATCCATTTGTTGATCCGAAATTGTTGGGTGAAATGGGTTGCAGGAAAGTGCTTGTGATTGTTGCAGGGAAGGATGTGCTGAGAGACAGGGGATGGTGTTATTATGAAAAGTTAGGGAAGAGTGGATGGAAAGGAGAAGTTGAGATTATGGAAGCTAAAGATGAAGATCATGTGTTCCATTTGTTCAATCCGAATTGTGAAAATGCTCTGATTATGCTCAACAAAATTGCTTCCTTCTTGAAGTAGGAAAATCATGCACTAGTCAAGTTTTTATTTGACAACCAATCGACACTTAATGTAGCGACGAAAAAATGTAAATTGTTGGTATTCTTTTTTATACAAAAGCCAACATGCTACAAAACGCGTCCCATCCAGATGGTGCCGGCCATATGGTCATTTGATTTTGTTTCTAGAAACTAAAGATAGAAAATGGAAATAATCAATAATTCTAATTACCCTCACCTAACAATTCATCCAATTCGTAAATGCCATCTCGACTCATAAATGCCATCCCTGTCCAGTAGCTGAAAGCCTTGAAATTGGTGCTCTATTTCAACACAGGCTAAACCTTATTACTTCAATTCCGATGTATTATCATCAATCGTCGTCATCCATCTCTTTCGAATGACAACAGGCTCAAGCATGGCGGAAATTGCAGTAGATCTAACTCCATTCCTTCGTTTGTTCAAAGATGGCACTGTCCAGAGACTAAGTGGTACCGACACCGTCCCTCCATCATTAGACCCCAAAACCAACGTCGATTCCAAAGATGTTGTTTACTCACCAGAAAAGAAACTATCTTGCAGACTCTACCTCCCTAAAAACACAAACCCAGATCTGAAACTCCCTCTCCTTGTGTATTTCCATGGCGGAGGTTTCTGTGTCGAATCTTCATCCTCTGCTTTCTACCATTCCTTTCTCAACACCTTAGTCGCAGACGCAAATGCGATTGCGGTTTCTGTCGACTATCGCCTCGCCCCAGAAAACCCAATTCCCATCCCGTATGATGATTCCTGGGCTGCTCTCAAGTGGGTTTCTTCCCATGTCAATGGAGATGGAGAAGAAGAGTGGCTAAACACTCATGCTGATTTCGGTAAGGTGTTTTTTTCAGGTGACAGTGCTGGCGCTAACATTTCACACCACATGGCGATTAGGGTTGGTGAGGAGAAATTGATTGGGGTGAATCTGGTAGGGGTTGTTCTTGCGCATCCATATTTTTGGGGGAAAGACCCAATTGGGAATGAGCCAAAAGCATTGGAGAAGAGGGCATTGGCATCTGGGTTGTGGAAATTGGCATATCCTGCAACAGATGGTGATGATTTTTTCATCAATCCGCTTGGTGATCCGAAATTGGAGAGATTAGGGTGTGAGAAAGTTCTTGTCTGTGTTGCTGAGAAGGATCTTTTGAGAGAGAGGGGCTGGCATTATTGTGACGAGTTGAGGAAGAAGAGTGGATGGGAAGAGAAAGTTGAGTTCTTTGAGACGAAAGAAGAGGATCATGTCTTCCATCTGTCCAATCCGAATTGTGACAATGCAAAGGCCATGCTGCACAAAATTGCATCTTTCTTGAAACAACAGGATGCCTAAAGGAAATCAGAATGCTACATCTTGCAGTTGTTATCTTCTGTTCTTTTCTAAATGTTTCTGATGTCTGGTATTGTCTCTGCCCAGTAGTTGATTATGATGATATGAATGCCAATTGACTCCAGATCTTGAGCTCCATTAAGCATTTATGTATGTGCAAACTAATTGAAATTTTGAAATTTGGGGTCCATTTTTTCTTCTTTTAATTTCGGCTTTATAGTTTTGTTCGACCCAAGCTTTTGAGCTGACCCAGGACGAGCTCAATCCTCTCAAATGGATCTTTCAAACTAACTACGTTAACTTAATTTTTTATTTTTTTTATTTTCTTAATAATTTTTTAAAAAAAAAATGGTAAAATTCACTCCTATATTTGTATTATATGTCAAGATAAATCACTATATTTTTAATTGAGTCAAATAAGCCACTGCATTTGCACTATATGTCAGGATAAGTCACTATATTTGTATCAGATGTCAGGATAAGTCACACTATATTTGTAATTCAACCAAATAAGCTACTACATTTATCCTTTTGATCTACATTAGTCACTCATTCATAAAGATTATGCTTATATGATATATTTTTTTAAATGACATGGCATAATAACCATGCCCAGCACTCATTTTTGTAATTAAAAAATAAAAAGTTGGATCAAATATTTAAAAATAAAAAATCGAGCGAGATCAAAATAATATTCTCTGTTCTGGCGATAAAACATCGAGTAAGATCAAAATAATAAACCACTATTTTTGTGCACTCAATTTTATTTATTTATTTAGTTTTTTTATATGTCGATTTTTTATATTTTTATTTTTAAATTTAATTACTAAGTCAGCATAACCGCTATTTTTTTAGATGCCAAACAAGGTATAACTATTTTTAGAAAAAAGTGGTTAATTTAGATCAATTGGATAAATGCAGTGGCTTATTTGGCTCAATTACAAATGTAATGGCTTATCGTGACATATAATACAAATGCAGTGGCTTATTTGACTCAATTACAAATATAGTAGTTTATCCTGACATATGATACAAATAGAGGGGTGAATTTTATATATTTTTATTTTCTTTATTTAAAAATGTTAGTTGATTTGTTTTCATTAAGCATAACGTGTAAAAATTATTCATGTGTCAGATTTTAGTGTACAGTGATAGCGATGCGGCCAAAAATTTTCCCTTTTTGGACCATGTAATTTTGACAAAATAAAAAACTTAAATTTTCGTATTAATTTTGACACTATTTTATTTTCGTGTTAGTAAATTAGAAAATACTGCTAATTTCACGGCTAACTCAGCAGCCAGCATGTAGTAAGAGAGTCCACCAAAAACTGATCTTCTTCTTTCCGGACCAAGCAGAAAGCTTTCTATACTCATTCTCAGTAAAAATGTCTGAGATTACCCAAGATCTGTTCCCATTAATTCGTATATACAAAGATGGCCGCGTGGAGAGACTCGCCGGAAACGAGACCGTCCCTCCTTCTCTCGATCGCAAAACCAATGTTCAATCCAAAGATGTAATCTTTTCACCTGAATCCGGCCTATATTGCAGACTCTACCTCCCCCCAATCACCAACCCCAACCAAAAACTCCCCATCTTGTTTTACTTCCACGGCGGAGGCTTTTGCATCGGATCTGCCTCCTCCCCTATCTACCAAACCTTCCTCAACTCCTTATCCGCCGCCGCCACCGTAATCGCGGTATCGGTTGAGTACCGGCGAGCCCCAGAGCACAATGTCCATACAATCTACGACGATTCATGGGATGCCGTGAAATGGGTCGCCGGTCATTCACCTGGAAACGGCCCTGAAGAGTGGCTAAACTCTCACGCCGATTTGGGTAAAGTATTCTTCGCAGGTGACAGTGCTGGCGGTAACATAACGCATCACATGGGCCTGAGATGTGGCCGGGAAAGCTCAGTTGGGGTAAATCTTGTTGGGATTGTGCTGGTGCATCCCTATTTTTGGGGGGAAGAACCCATTGGAGATGAGCCCGAGGAGATGGAGAAGAGAAGCTTTTATGCTGGGTTTTGGAGATTGGCTTGCCCTGACACGATCGGGTGCGATGATCCGTTGATAAATCCGTTTGCTGATTCGAAATTGTTGGGTGAGATGGGTTGCAGAAAAGTGCTCGTGATTGTTGCCGGGAAGGATGGGTTGAGAGACAGAGGATGGTGTTATTATGAGAAGTTAGGGAAGAGTGGATGGGAAGGAGAAGTGGAGATCATGGAGGCCGAAGATGAAGATCATATTTTCCATTTGTTCAATCCGAATTGTGAAAATGCAAAGGCATTGATACACAGAATTGCTTCTTTCTTGAAACAATAGGATGCCTCAAATGTGGTAACTTTTTTATGAAAAATTAATCAGAATGTTCATTTTCTGCAGTTTGCTGTCTTCTTCATTTTCTGATCTTTGATTTTGTCTCTGCTCAGTAGTTAATTGTTATGATATGAGTGTTGTGTTTTTCCAATTGACTGAGATCTTGAGTGCAAACCCAATTGAAATTCTTGAGGACAAACATTTGAATTGTAAGTCTTTATTCTAGATGCAATCATGGTAAGATTAGTCCTTCAAACGGAAACCATTTCTATGAAGTAGAGCAACAGCATTTTCAATGGTGGTATTTTTTATATGAAACACACGATCCTCTCCTTCACTCTCTATGATCTGAACTCTTCTTCTTCAAACTCTCGTAATAGTCCCATCCTCTGTGCTTCAGAAAATCATAATCCGCGACGAGAATAAGCACCCTCTCGCAGCCCAACTTACCGAATTTTGTATCAGCAACCGTACTAATCAGAGGGTCATCAATCCCAACTGTGTCAGGATAAGGAAATCCCCATTAATACTCAGCGCAGGATCGCGACTCTGAATCCTTAACCTCATCCCCAACGTTCCTTGCCCCAAAAGAATGGATTCCCCAAGACTATTCCAGCAACATTGATACCTTCCAGTTTCTCTTCCTGGAATCGTAACGCCGTCTGGTGGGTCATATTCCCACCAGCGCTGTCTCCAAGCAAGAACACTCTGTTGAAATCAGCATGTGAGTTTAAGCACTCTTTAGGGCCGTCCCCATTAGCATGAGATGCAACCCATGTCATAGCAGTCCACAAATCGTGGAACCTGGTAGGGAGGCGATGCTCGGGGACTCTCCTGTAATCGACGGAGACTGCAATGGAATTAGCCTCTGAAGCTAAAATGTTGAGATGGTTATGAATCATGATACATTGGGGAGAAAGCAGTTTCAGTGCAAAAGCCACCGCCATGGTGATAGATGAGAAGAGGGAGCTTTTGATCAGAATTCGTGGTGTTTTGTGGGAGGTAAAGTCTAGCTGATAACTTTGGTTCTTGGGAATAGACTTATGAATTTGGGTGGGACATTGGTGTGTAGGATCAAGACCAGGCGGAACATATTCGATTCCTGCGGCTCTCACTTTAAGAACGCTAGCTTCATCAATGGGACGAAAGCGCGAGAAATGGATGCCAGCTTTGGTCTTGACTGAATCCATTCACACAACCCAAAAGTTGAAACAAGTTTTGTTTAATTTGCTTCTGGTAGAGTGGTGTGTCATGGTTAGATATAAATAGGAGTACTTGAGATATGGACACAGAGTACATGCCTTAAACTAATTGTCAGCCGCCATTGCATAATCCCAGCAAGAATGCAAACAAGACAGAAGATAATTTCCAATGACAAGACAAGATGAAATTTCAAATTCGTAGCGTATCACATGAACATTGAAACTTAGGAATAACCAAAAATAAAAACAATCTGACCAAAGAAATACAATTTATATCTAGTTATTCCCCTGACGTATGAAGGAAACGATTCTTTTAAGCATGGCTGAGGCATTTTCACAAGCAGGTTTCATCAAATGGAAAAGATGGTCTTCTTCTTTAGCCTCCATGATCTCAATCTCCCCTTCCCACCCACTCTTCCTCAATCTCTCGTAGTAATCCCATCCTCTCTCCCTCAACAGTTCTTTCTCCGCAACAATCACAAGAACCCTGCTGCAACCCAATCTACCCAAATTCGGATCCATAGCAGGATTAATCAAAGGATCGTCACATCCATTTTCTGAATCAGGAGAAGCGAATGTCCACAAAAAATCAATCTTTCTCCTCTGTGATGG
>NBIL01151192.1:0-66219 GCA_002752925.1 Viola pubescens var. scabriuscula | reverse complement strand
TCAATCCACAGCACTCACACGTCACCGATTCAATCTCCATCTGAGTAAAATTGATATGGGTCGTTATGAATTGCAATTTTTTTTGCAGAAAGTTGTGTCCTTTTTAAGAAAGATGGTTGATTGATTTCTGGGTTGTGTGTAAAAAGAGGGTTTATGGTTGGATTAGTAGAGAAAGGTAGAGGGGGTAGGGAAAGCTGGCATGATTTGCTCCATGTTATAAGGGGGAATGGGGATGAGGAAAATTGGGACAAATTGGTCGGAGGGAGGGGCCTATAGGTTGGAGATTGATTTTATCATTTGTCACAAACTACAAACAATAAAGTTTCACCGGTGTATGTTTATATTTATATGCCTACCAAGGCCTATCCGTCCATGCCAGGTCAACATTATTACCCACAAATTCTTAAATAATAATTCAGGTGAGATGAGATTCAAACTTAAATTTTTAAATTATACGATTATTGATAATTACGGTGATTTTTTTTGTACGTTTCTTTTAAACTCTTACCGGCCGAACAACTAATAAACTATATGTTTATTAATAACTATGGTGACTATGTTAAGACGGTTTCCTTTGGACTCTTTGTTAGTTCTTGATTGTATTTGTAGCTTATCGTAAGACTGTAACACTTATTTCCGTTGCACTGCAAACGGCACAAATCTAAAGATCTTTTTTACCTCTTTATTTGACTGTGTTTAAGTGATAAAGATACTTAAATTTGAATATGAGGTATGGGGAAAACAAATTAGAAGAGCCATGACTTTAGACTTTACTCATGTTTGAAAGAGATTCGGTCACGTAACCACACAAAAAAACAATCAAAAGATAATACAAAAAATACATATAAATTGAACTAACGACTTATTACTTAAGAGATGAGAGTATAAAACATAAAAAGGCGGTGTAAGATTAACTAATTTAAGGTTTAACGATATAAAAACGTGGTTAGATTAAATTGTTTACATACTTTTTTCTTTTTTGGTCGAAAAATTGTTTACATACTCGTCACTGACTAATTTGGTCATAAAAGTTTTTTCTCAATCTGGACACGTGCATGGTTATAATTGGTCATCAGTTTATTAATTTGTTGACTAAAAAGTCCCATACCTGAAACAATGTGACCCCTTTCTCCTCTCACCAATGAGCGAATAAGCTTGAGTTTGAGTTAGGATCATTCTGCCTATTTTAAAAAGAATCCCTAAATTCAGTAAAGTTCCACCCTTTTTAGAACTAAATATATATATATAAAGGCTAAATGATACATTAGGATTGTTTCTGCATTTGTTACCTTTATAATTGTAAATTGGATTCAATTTAAGCTCCCAAATCCAAGTTGAATTCAGTTAACCGGAAGTGAAATTTAGTAAATAAGTTCTTTTCATATACAATATTTTTATTACGTAATAAAAAACTTATCAACTGGGACCCAAAAATACACGCGTCCACTTTTTTTTCTAGATTTTTTGAATGTGTTATTTGTTTTTTTTTTTTAAGAGACTCATCTCATTTCAGTATGGTCAAATTCTAAAAAATAGCTAGTCCAATTTCATTTTTTTTATTTCTTAGACTCAAATTTATTGATAATTTATTAAACAATAACTAATCATGTTAATGCCACATAAGCGGCTAAGATGGTTGATTGCATTTGGTTGACAATAAAACATGAACTACTCCTGTGGACCTATATGTTAGAATGAGGCCCTCTTTTCGTATAGGTAATTGCCACCAAGAAAGTGTCTTCTCTTTATCTCCCATGTGAAGTAGAGAAGTGAAGCCAAGTGTTGTCCTTTACGAAGGGATGGAGACGACTACTGCGTTCCAAATTTGTAGCTCATAGACAACCCCATGGCCATGCATGTGGGGTTGCTTACTTGCTTAATTAGGTTTTAATGAATTGCCGGAAAATGAAAATGAAAATTAAGAAACCACTAAAAGTCAATTGTAGTAATGGAAATTGAGATTCTAGTCATTGTCATTCTTGCAGACATTTGCAAGGACTTGTCCGGTAGATGTCCAGCAATTCAAGTGGCTACAATGGTCACAAGTTTGTTTTATTTGAAATTCAAGACTCTTTCTCCTCCTCTTCTTCTTCTTCTTCTTCTTCTTTCTCTTTTATGTTGTAACGAAAATGGGTGTATTGATTGGGTACGAAAGAGGAAATTGTTGGAAGTGATGTGTGCATTTGACACTTGGATTTAAGAGCAGATAATAAAATTAGGTTTCTGTTGGCTTACCAATTTTGGAGTGGCTATTCATTAATTTGGTTTAGGGTTCGGTAGAGAAGAAATACTTTACTCTCATCCTTTGTTTTCATAAGGTGGTCATTTGTCTCTTTGTAGTTAAAAAAACAAAATAATAATTAATTAAAATCAGTGCACTTTAATAAGATTGCTCGTTCAATCATATTACTTACAAAACATATAAATGATTCCCTACCAAAGTTTTCATTGTGATTCAGCGGTAAAAAATAAAAATTTTAAATTTGAGTCTTAAGAATTGAGCAAATTATGCTGAGAGACTCTTCCCATTTAAATCTCGATAATAATCGAACAAGACTAATATTTTACACATAAAAAACTAAAAGAACACTCGAGGAGAATAAAAATAAGTTATTTACTGGTCAATTAGCATAGTATCTAAGGGAAAGAAAAGAGAGAGTGAATTAGTATACTTTAGTAAGTGTTAATTATATGCTTGTGGGGATTGGAAATGGAGATTAGTTGGGGATAAAACAGTTTCTTTTCCTTTCTTTTCTGAAATTAATCAGTAAATCCAACACACAAAACGACATAGTGGTCTTGGTTTGTATAGGTTTCAACTCTATATATATGCATATCCATTGGCCTGAGACTGATCAGTAGTCAATAATTTCTCACATGCATGTATATGGGATTTCTTCTTCTTCTTCTTCTTCTTCTTCTTCGTTATTGTTGTTATTATTATTATTATTATTTTGTAATTTTTTAACAACCACATGATCGGCTTTGTTTGGTTCTTCAATTTATCCAAAAACTATAAGGAATGGGGGAGGTTGAGTTTGTTAAAATAAAAGAAGAAGAAGAGTAAATTAATGCTCTTCACATGGCATCCCACATGTATTTCATCAATTTTCAAAATCCAACTGCTTCCTTCAATCATTAATTAATTAAGGATTCCTCTGCTTATTGCTTGATTAATGGAGACCCAAATCATTAACAATCTTTTATTCAAAACTTAATTAACAACTTCAGTTGCTAATTGGTTTTATCATCAACACAATCATTGTCTTGATTCTCCTACAATAAAATACAGACAATAACTGCCGCATTATCCAGTTGATTGCATTAGTAATTAATTAATTGGAAAAAGAATTATAGGCTATGGCTATCGGATGCCAAATAATACCATAACTTAAGACAAAACTCATTGGTTGTTATTGGTCGATAAATTAAGACAAAACTTTCATGGGGAGTTATTTTTCTTAAGGATGCGGTAATATTTGAACGAAATTCATTAACCATCTGCGTAAATGGAAAAGAAAGGACATTTTAAGAAAAAACGATTGCGGGATGAGTGTGACAGAAAAACCAATGGCCGCACACTGATTCTTTCGTTTGACTCTTTGCGTAAAATAGGACAATGCCATAGCTTCCTATATATTATATAGTTTGTATTATTATATACTGCATGCCATGTGCAGTTTGTCATTTTATATGTAAATCTAAAATGAGAGAGATCGATTCCATATTTGCAAATTAAGGTTTTGAGATCATTTTAAATTAAACAAATCAATATATAATATATTAGCTGACTAAACAAATACTAATTTCCTATTCCCCCAATAATAATAACAATAAATTGTTAGTACTATATTCTTATTTCAAATTATTGAATGGGGAACTGTGTTTGTGTGGGCCGCTGGGTTTGGGCTCATCTGCCTTTTGTTGGTAATTAAATAGAAGTTGATTCAATCATTTGAGAGAGGTTGGGATCCACAGCAACTACCTCAACTTCTAAGTCTAACTTCCCCCCGACACAAAAGTTTCGGCCCCTGCCATTTCCTTCGTCGTTTGTGAACTCTATAAAGTTCTAAACAAATACTAGTAGTAACATACTAATTCCTAATAATAAAATGCACTATATATGATTAAGAGCAACATCACTAACGAGAGACAGGCTCGGGAGTGGAGCATGAAGCTGTGATAAAAAAATTGAGGCATTTTTATTGTCTTTCGAGATTATATTCGATTCGAATTTGTAATAGTTGATATCTAATGTGATAATCGGATAACTGGATTGTCTCGATCACAAAATAATTGATTAAAGAAATTAAGGAGAAAAATATGACCGGTCAACAACAACAATAACAAAAAAAAATGGAAATAGAGCCCTACAATATGGTGAGAATTGTGGTGGTGTGGATTTGTGGGTGTGGCACCAGAGAAACCTAAAAGCCATTAGAATCAATAAGTTAGATCCGTAGGGACGAGTCGAGGAATGGGGAAAGCATCACTTGTTTAATACATTATTTTTCGACATCTACTATTGTTTTATAAGAAATATAAATAAAAATTAATCATTTGCTATTAAAATAGAGGTCGAGTCTTCTTCATTCGGATGTCAATTCTTGAACAGAATTAGGTTGGTGATTGGAAAGAGTTGTTTTTAAATACACCGTGTACAGCACTTGATTCGTTGAAACAGTTTTTGATAGGTTAAAAGTGTATCGACTCATTTCAACTATTCGCAGACAGTGACAGTGAGCAACAATGTGTAAGTAACATATATCGGAAGCACCCAATAATCCCTCGACTCGAATTGATCATGAACCCGAATAAAAGAGACCTAATTTAGGCCCGTCGGCCCAAAATGTGGAGATGGGACCGCAGTTTTTAAGGCTATTGGTGGGTTTTTGGAACATGTGGACAACGCAAATGGATTGCTACTGGTGAGACTGAGACAGGCCCCACCATGTGGGAAGCAGAGGTGCAATCTGGTGGTCGCCGCAATAGGGTCAGCATCGTCCATTTCCGGTTTGGCCCAATCTGACGTGGTATTGAAGGAGGTAGAATAGAACACAACTCGCTTGATGGAGAAATCAACTTTGATAGCGTGAACCGGTAGAGTATTTGGTGGCTGGGAAAGAGCTGTGCTTAGCTTTTGTACTTATGATTTAAGGTCCGATCTGGTAGAAATATCTTTTGACAATGACTTCATCTAAACTTTTACTGCTCCACTCCATTCAGTCCGACGCCAATAGACATACAGCTTAATATATTATCTACAGATAATAAAGTATCGATAGAGACTCAAATTCGAATCTTACATTAGTTTATTAAGAAAAAAAAAGTTAAAACCATTAATGAGCTTCGAAGCAAAGAAAATGAGGAGGAATCCGTAATCTAGCGAGAATTAATTACATCGTCAATTTTTTTACTACTATTTAACATGTTTAACATTTATCATATCAGTAACTTTTTGGTACTTATTCCAGTTCCAGATATCTAACTGTTTGTTGTTTTTGTTTCTTAAAATTACATCATATGAAAGCTTTAGTTAGGCTCAGCTATAGTCAGGGCCAAAAACAAAGGGCAGACTCGGGACTAAAACATAATCAAGCCCGTCAAAAAACCAGACCTAAGCCCAAAATGCTACCCCTGCGCACATCTGCTATTTCGAATCTGGAACACAGAAGGGAAACTACCATCTTTTTTGTCAAACGTTGTCAAATATGATAATCAGAATGTCTCTTCCTGTGCTTTCGTGTGAGATCCAGATGCGAACATCCCGAATTTCAATTTGATTTCATCTCAACCTCTTCACTCTCCTTTGAACTGGCTTCAGGTATATCCTTTGGGAGGAGGCCTAGGAGCGGCAAAGGCAACAACGAGCTAAGATTGCAAAGAACAATCAACAAAGCCAAGTTGTCAAAATTATCTTTCGTGACTCCGAAAACTTGGGTCAGACCAGCACCGATCAACCCACCGAGAACACTCCCTGCGTTCGATATGGACATGAGTGTTGCAAAAAGTGTCGCTTCCATTCCCTCAGGACATAACTTTGCTGCTAGCACGAGAACAGGCATGAAAGAAGCCTGCACAAATAAGTCCGGCAAAAGAGGCATAAACAATAGCTGTGCAGGGGGGGAAAAGCAGTTGAAGACATGATGGACTACGATGTGAGGAGCATTACAATACCTGACCAAGTACAGTCAAAATCAAGGAATCCCCAATTGCAAACCACTCGTCACTGATGCCAAATTTTCTATTTAATCCAGTAACAAGGAAGACCTGAGACAACAAAAAAATAATATTAAAAAAGAATTATAGTATAAGTCATACTAAACAAGCTTGCATGCAGGTAAGCCTAGACCAGAGAACACAAACCTGAGTTAACCCAAGAAGGGTGCCAGTTGTGGTAGTAACGACGAAAATTTTCCTCAAAGGAACATTTTTCAGGAAGCCATTATACAGTGCAACACCAAGTAATGATGCAACTGATGTAACAAACTTAACACGACCAAGAAATTCTGGAGTGAAACCAAGTTTATTTGTTCTGAAACAAGAAAAATATTTTTTTTGTTAGCTGGTATTCCAGATGTCATGGTGAGCCGTAATTTTAAAATAACCCTGATGAAGGCCAGAACATACGTGAAGTAAAACATTGCGGACTCTGAGTGTGGTGTCGACTGCCACAGGAAAACAAATACTGTAGGAAGAAGTACATTGGGCTCCTTGACAGCATTCCACAACTCTACAAATAGTAGCTTTGAGCTTTCCACAAAGCTAGGACCAGTCAGAGCAAGATTCTGTACCCTAGCCGGCCCAAGAACCCGCTGTTCTTTCACAAGAACAGCAACTGCAGATGTTATAAGTGGTAGCAATGCCGTAAGGCCAAAAACAAACCTGAGACGAGAAATCACCAATAAGAACTCATTCTGGCAATCATGGGTACTAGCAAATTCCATTTATGCATAACTACTTACCGGACGCCATAGGTATCCACTAGAGAGCCACTAAAATAGGAGCTCACAATTCCACCAAAAGCTGATGAACCCCAGCATAAAGACTGAAGAGAACCTGACATGCTCTGGGACTCACCACGAGCTCTCTCTACGACCATGGAATCCACAACCTACACATTGAGTCAATATATATCATGTGAGTATGAGAGCGCCTGAGGAGTCTGAAGAGGCAACTCCAAAGACTTGACACTCTCAAAATGCACGTGGGTTGCAATAGAGAAGAGATGCATAAACACTCCATTTACAAAGAAAACTAACAGTTTCAGCATTTATAGCATACACGAATTCACTCACGTTTATCCTCATCTTTCTAACTTATATGCAGACTTTCGACCCAGTAACTGTTGAAAGCAACCCTCAGAAAGTAAATCCAGGCACAATCATTTTCCCATAGCACTCTCTACGCTCAAATAAAAGGAATTCACTAGAATGTATTTAGCCAGGGCCAATACAGAACTTTAATTTTTCACAAGTATACAAGAGCATATCCTCAACAAAGACACTATACTTTTTCTAATGTTGAAAGTGCTACATGCATTGTTATTCTAAAGAGCAGAAGGACATCTTCTATCACAGGTCACTGGAAGACTGGTTAAATTATCACCGAGGACACATGCTCTTTCAATATGAAGCCAACGGTTATTCACGCAAACACAAGAAATAAACTTATGCATATGAGTATGTAATTAAAAATAGATGAAGTGAATTCATAAGGATTTCAATTCCTCTACAAGTAACATCATACGTCCAATCTTCTTATCATAAGCATTTTAAGTGGCAATGTCTCTCTAGCTTAGAAGAAGTCGCCTATAGCTCTAGTATTAACCACCATTAAAAAAAAACTTTATTTACAAAGACAATTTAAAAAATGACAATGTCACCGGTACTCACAACATCTGAGAAAGCAACAGACAGTGATCCCAAAAGTATGCAAAAGGCGGCACCATACTTGCTGTCAACTAGAGTAGCCATCAAACTCCACGACAATGCACCAAGAAGTCCAGACAGAACCAAGTACGATCTTCTTCGATAACCGAAAAGTGGAACAGAGTCACTGCAACCACCAAACCAATTGCTCAAATTCAATTCCAGAAAGAAACAATTACTTCTTAGCAAATCAAACACAGAACGCTAGAAATGAAGACGAGAAATATAATACAACCCACCTAATGAATCCATATATAGGTTTGATAAGCCATGGCAATGAAGAAAAACCGGATATTACAGCTGTCTAGTCAAACATGTAGATTGTCAGTCTTTGACCACCAAAGCAAATCAAGCAGCATTCTGACCAAAACTAAAGATTTGCTCCTAAGTTTTAGGATTAGGAATATCGGGCATTACGTAGCCTCCCTAGTCATTTCAAAGGAAACCATAATACCAGGAGATTTCGGATTCGACTCGAATGCAGGTCAATCAAATGATGGTCAATCAAATGACCATCATCCCAACTAGCCAAAGAGGCAAATTCTAATGGTTAGAATCACCCAACAATTACCCATCAATGGCAGAACTATGCACAAACACAACGCCACGCGTGCTAACTTCTTACACAAAATGAAAGATAAGGAATAAAACATACCTCAGCAGGGTCCAGATGCAAGTCATCTTTTAAGTAAAAGCTAACAGCAAGTCTAGAAAGTCCTAACACGCCTTGAACAAAATACACCATCGCAACCGCTATATTATCCGGCGACAAATCAACACCAAAGCAAATCCTACTACTCAAATATCTGCTCTTCCGCGCATCATTTTTACTACCACCACTCGTCCCGCCTTCCACATCTCTCATCACCGCCTCCGCTGCGCCACTACCACCTGCACGTTAACACAGAAAAATACTTCAACCTTTCAAATTACACACCTGATAATCACAAATTACAACCAATCAAATACGTCAATGTTACTAACTACTGTTTAGGGAGTCGGAAAACGACGGGTCGCTTTTGTCACGCCGGAAGGCAGGCGCGGACATTTGGCTTCGCTTGTGTCTCCGACGACGTCGTAGCTTTTGCCGAGGTGGTGTTCGCCTGAGGGCGGTGAGGAAGGAGAAGCGTTTGGAGGAAACGGAGGAGGAGAAGATTGAATTGTTGTGCAGGGGTAGAATCGAAAATAGCGTGGTTAAATTTGGTGAAGCCATTAAATTAAATGATTTAAGTATTAAGGATAATCTTTAATTACTCCGTTTAAGTTTTAAACAGTGAGATTCATACGGGGAATTTCATTTCAATTTTCAAGTTCTTTTTACTTTTTAGAGCTGAGCTGAGCTTCCCATGTCTTGTTCGAAATGACCTCTATGCCCTTGTCTATTGAAGAGGTGAATCCAGGACCAGGCTGATGAGAGGACGCGTAACAGATTGAAGCCCACTAAATTTTCATGGGCCGAGCTACTAAAAATCAGCTGGAAACAACTAATACAATTTATAAAGTCTTTCACTCAAATCTAAAACCCCGACTTAATACTAGACAAATTTCTTATCACTCGATTATTACTAATACAATTAATGATTTATTTTTAATTGGAACAAATGGGACTTAGAGATTGAGCTAGGCCAAATCTTTAGGGATTACGTATATTGATTTGTTTGATTTGGGGAAGTGTTCAATGAAATTGCTTTTTTTTCCCTCAAATACGATTTTAATCTGTCACCCTTAAAATGATTTTTTTCATCTTTCAGCATTGCATCACATCCAAATCCAATAATTGCGTGGATAAAGCTTGGCAAAAGAATATAGTAATAGCGAGAACAAGAAAGACAAGAAAGTTAAATGTTGGGTACAGGAACATAAGAAAAAGAATCCAGGTACAGTAAGGCGATTGGTCGTATATGCAAATTGCAATGCTTACTTACTTACTACTTAGTGCCATAGTCACGACTCACGAGGTAATTAAGTATCCATTTCTTTTAGAAAAAAAAGTATAATTAATTAGTACTAATTAGTCTGATGAAAATGAAACGAGTAAATTAAATGATGGAAAGATAATAATCCGAGTCTTCATTGATGTAAATTTGTTACTTATTATACAAAGTACAAACATCTAATTAACGCAATGAAGCGGAAACATAAACATCATTAAGGCTACAAATTATCCATTTCCTCCTCAAACAGTATTTCCCGGTACCGGCATTCTTCGCTGCAAAAAGCTTTTTCTCCTCTGAAATAAAAGAAAAAAACTTGAGCAGTTTTGCATGTATCACTTCATCCAAATAACTAAAGGAACATACTAAAAACGGAAACTTTGAACCAAACCTGTACATGTAAATGTCTTGTCCCTGCCCAAGATTCTTCTTGCAAGAATAACAGCAGCTTAAAAAACGTTCAGACGGATAACTTGAATCTCCACCCGGAAACCCGTTTTCTTTTCCGGGAGAGGCAGAGAATGACCCAACAACTCCACAGCAGCTCTCAATAATGCAATTGTCAAAAATATGAGTAGTTACCGGGTTAGGCCCATGTGAGATCACACAAGTGTAGTCCTCAGACAGCTCCATTTCGGTGAAAAATTGAGGGGAATTCGGAGTATCCATGCCCGAATTAGGCGACCCGAATAAAGATAATTTCTTGACTGGAGAAGGAGATAGGCTAGAAGAGAAGGGGTTTTGTTGACAGTTTCTAGCTTTGATAGCGAGTTTATCAGCAGCAGCAGGGGATTTAGGAGATGATTCTGTGGGTGAGAGAAGTGATGCGAGAGGCAGAGGAGGGATTTGGATCTTCAATTGTGACCCGAAAAGTACCATTCGGGTTTCGGGTTTTGACAAATTGGGTTCGGTTTTATGGTCAGGAAGAGCATCGACAATGCCTTTGGAGTCGACCCAGAGCCTCCTGGTGTCACGTTCAGGAGTCTTTGGAGAGGATGGGTAGAATGGGTTTTTGAGAGCAGAGAAGGATTTGGTATCAAGAATTGAAGTTGGACTCATCATTGACTCGGCTGATTCGGAGAAGTTCTTGAAACTGAAACCAGTGAACGATTTTGGAAAAGAAGTACTGGCTTTTTGTTTGTAGTTTCCATCTGGTGGAGGTGAAATCGAGCTATGGCCTGCCATTACAGTACACCTTTGCTTGCAGCTGCAAAAACAGAAATCAAGACCAGAAATTTATAAGTTTTTTTTTAATTATTATTATGGAATAAGAAAAGAAATTCAACTTTTTTGGCTCAAATTCTTCCTCTTTCTTCCTCAATTGCTCGGCAAGAAGAGTTCCTTAGCTAAGAGAAGCAACATATGCAAAGAGGGTCTGGGTCATGATCAAGAAAGTGTATAAAGCTTGTATTTTTTGTTTTGTGGGGTTTGCCTTTTCTTTTCTTTTCCCTTTTATCTTTCCTTTTTAATCTGCTAAATAAAGCCAGAAATTACCACTATAAACTGCAAATTGAGTCACCAAAAAGATTTAGGAGGCTAATGAAAGGATCCTAAGGAAGAAGAAGAAGGAAGGGAACAGAAAATGGGGAGATTTGGAGGCGAACATAAAAACAAAAGGGTACTACTAAATACTAAAAATGGAGTACTATAGTGGAATATTGAACAGAGACGAGTGTGGTAATATTACTTTAGTCTTTATCACTGCTGATCTCTTTTTTCTTTCTTAGTGGGCTCTGCTCTGATTAATTACTTTCCCATACTTTTGAGCAGTCTGTACTTTTAAAACCCACCACCACCACCGTTCCATTCAGTTCAGTCTTTTCTATGATCAGACCTGAAAAATAGCCATGAATTAGCTGCAGAGGAGAGAGAGAGATCAGAGCTCGTGGCGTGGGTGGTTTGTTTTGGGTGCATGGGAATCAGTGGTTTTTTAATTTTCATGAAATTAAAATTTAAAACCACTCTAGTAATTCTTAATCCCCTGTTTTTTTTCTTTTTATAAATGAGAATCACGTTTGTAATTTCTTTCGCCACGTACTGTTTTAATTTCCTTTCATTTAGTGCATTTAATAATTAGCTTTAAGTTTTTGAAAAAAAATAAAATAAAACTAGTTTGGAATTCAATTATTTAATCTTATGAATCTCAATCTATCTAAATTCGATATGGTAATAGAAACGATCATGAACTAACGACGTATTAATGATCCTAGGGTTCGTAACCTTTCGTAATAGGAGAAAAAAAATGAGAAAAGGCAAAGAAAAAGTAACTTTCATGTATTTGTATAATGTAAGAAAGGGACAACATAAGCAAAGATACATTGAATAATTTCATTTCATTGCACAAAGTCTAAGGCCAATGGGGTTGCTAGTTGCTACCCAGCCCTTTTTAAAGGAAAAAGAAAAAGAAAACAATTCCTGAAGAAGAATTTATCCCAACAAAATTAATATATATATAAATCCAAAACTGTAGTACAAGGTTTACTAATCCTCCTTTTGCACCTCTCACATTAGTCTCAACTCAAATTTAAATAAAAAAATATACGTATATTGTTATTCTCACCAGCGTAATTTTTTATAAATTTAACCTCTTTTACTTTCTGATTGAATATATATATATATTTTTAAAATAATTATATTATTAACCATTATTATAATAATAGTGATTGAACTCATGATCTTACGTCATAAAAATAACATGCACTAATCAATTAAGATACAATATCGTACACACCGAATATAATTTTCAATGCTGGTATAGATTAGTTTAGTAATTATTTAATAAAGTGTGAGAAATATCACAGAAAATAAATAAATATATATATATACCTGAATCATAAAGTATGGTGTAAAAAAAGTTATAACCCGCAATTAGCGTGTTGGATTGGGATTGGGCCTTGGGTGTTGGGACGCCTCTAATCTATCTATGATTGGAGGCAATGTTTTAATTTGCAGTAATGTGTACACCAATAAAATAATTTGAGTATTTAATTCATATATATATTTTGTTTTTTTCCCGACAATGAGGTTCGTATACGACAAATTGACAATAATGTAACCCGGCGAGCGTGACTTGAAATAGTTTAATTTTTCTGTTCAAGAAATAGACTAACGTTCTTTTTCTTTTATATTTGGAAGTATCGTAGATTTCCTCTGGTAACCCAGAGAAATTCATGTAATAATATTATACCCCGTTTTCTTTGGTTTACATTATTAAAATATCAAGGAATTTCCTCATATAAACAGTAAAATGTCTGTTAAAATGTCTGTTTGAGATTGTGTTCTGTTTTACACACCACATATTCAATGGTAAAAAATTATTACTGATAGAAGCATAAAAATATATACTATTACTAAAAATAATTTTAACCGTTTAAATTGTGATGGGAAAAAATGTAAAACGCAATCTCAAATAAACCTAAAATCGTCTATTACAGTATTAGTGATATTCATAACGGACACGTTAAGTTTATAAATCTTTACTATTTATACTATAACTAATGTTTGCTGGGTGGGATGGTCCACCCAATTTCAGTGGATGGATCCCATCTCGGGTACGGGTACGGGCACTTATGGTCATAAACCGCATAGTGATCAGTTCACGCCTTCACGGACGGACAGCACTGTTGTAACGTGTGGCATGATCGATCATCATTTTCATCAAAACCTTGGACTCTAAATCCCATGGCTATTAACTGTAAGATCCTCCGCAATGACATGGGTCCTAGTAATTAGTGAACTCCCAGTCCCAGTTATAGGGTGGGCCCGCCCAGTGCAAAAGAGCTAGGGCCCACTTCAGTAGTATGTCGTCAGACGTCAGTAACTACTGTGCCGTTTAATGATTTATCTAACTCTAAAATGACTGGAATACCCTTGGGAGATTAATAAGAAGTGTAGAAGTTTTTGGACTTTTGGTCAAACGAAAGGATGGGTGCGGGCCCGATTGGAAATGAAATGATGCATTCATGGTTTGTTAATGATCGACCATGATCACGGTTACGGACCCAGACTTGTTGTTGTTGCACTCCGTTCCCTAGTGGGCCAGGCTGAACATTCTTTTTTGTTCTTTTTTAGTTTTCTTTTTCTTTTGAGACAAAAAAATATTGTTTTGGTCATTGTTATAATAAACAGAATGTTAATGGATTTTATTCCTCTTTATATGGGATGTAGTTTTTGAAAAAAAATATAATCTAATTATAATATAAATAGACTAACAACCTCAAAATGAGGACATTACGAATCCAAAAAATACGCTGAATAATCTGAAATATCCACACAAAAATAAACTATTATATCTGAAATCTAGGTGAATATTTGAATGCCAAGAAGACAACCTGCATTAATGTTCCGATCTAGATCGCTAAGCGCATAAGAGAAGGTAGGTCGAGCACCTTCATCCAAGTATGTAAGAAAGAAATATATCAATGCCGTTGCCGTACTCCTGAGAAAGAAATAAGATTACTAAAACAAGTATATACTGAATGAGCTAGCGGGGACAATTGGAATATATAAAAAAGAGAAACATTTATTTTTCAATAAGGCCCAACTCGAAGAAGTCCTATACAAATACGGGCCCTTACAAATATTTCATCTTTAAATAAGGCCCAAGTTTATTTTTTTTCAAAAAATAAAAAAATAAAACATGCCCGGTGGGACTCGAACCCACAATCGTCTGATTAGAAGTCAGACGCCTTATCCATTAGGCCACGAGCACTTTATTCTAAAATTTTCAAAGTTACCATATTAAAATGTTTTTACTGCAGAAAAAATAGAGTTAGAGGCTCCAGTAGAAAGAAACGGCTACCAAAAAAGTGTAGACATTTATTAGTTTAGTTTTACTTCTACCAATTAGTCCTCAATATTTATTTAGCTTAGCGCACATACATATGATGGCTATTGGCCAAGTGACATGGGTGAGTTCATTTTTCTTAAATGATTATTACAAATTTCGGAATTATTGTGTCATTATTTATATAAATGGTAAGATCGACCGTCACTAATAATGAGGTATGTCATTATAATTATGTGGGACCGAAATGATAGACTCCATTATTTATGTAAGAGAAAAAAAGTTAAATATAATGTAATATTCCCGAATTATTCTATAATTTTTAATGCTCCTCAATCATAGATTATTCATGACATGAGATGTGCAAAAAAGCCATCCACATTCCATAGACCTTGTGCTTCAAGTAATTTTCTTGTCCCCCACGGGATAATAAACAAATAAAAATAGTCATGCAAGGCGGCCTGCCGGTCACAAACTCATCACGTTTGGTTCCAATTCCTGGCAATTTCTCCTTTTAGTCTACTTCCGTTAGTTATATATATAAGTGACCCATTTTTTCTTGGTATGTTCAAATTAGATTCAAATCTTTCTGACTCAAAAAAAATTAGACTAGAAATTAGATATGGAGCAGATTAGTCATATTGCTAATGATCAATTCTCCAACATCTCTCTCCGGCTGTTGGATCCGTCCGATATTGACGATTTCATGGTATGGTCTACCGACGAGAAAGTCCCGGTTTATTGCACATGGGAACCTTTCACGAGCAGAGAAGTTGCCATGAATTATATCATAGAAACTATTGTCCCCCACCCTTGGTTCAGGGCAATTTGTCTCAACAACAGGGCAATTGGGTATGTTTTGGTGACCAAAAATTCCGGTCATGATGCGTGCCGAGCAGAAATTGGGTACGGTTTGGGGTCGAAATATTGGGGGAAAGGGATTGCAACGAAGGCAGTGAAATTGGTGGCCGGAACTATATTTCAGGAGTCGCCGGAGCTGGAGAGACTTGAAGGATTTGTCGACGTGGACAATGTTGGGTCGCAAAAAGTGTTGGAGAAAGCTGGATTCAAGAAGGAAGGTGTGCTTAGAAAGCATTTCATTATGAAAGGAAGGACAAGAGATTTTGTTCTGTTTAGTCTTCTCTCCACTGATCAGCAAGTAATTTGATTAATTAATTGTCAATTAGTACTTAATAATAATTTTAAAAAAAATTGTAGGCGAAGAGATTTATATTGTTAGTGAGAAATTGTAGCTTGCTTTATTAAGTAATAGTCCTTGAATTTTGTATCACTTGTATAAAAATTAGATTCAATCGGTAAATTAATAAAAGTTAGTAAGTTAGATCTTATGTATGAAGAAATCACAATATTTTAGGATCGGAATATAATTAGTCCTCATGAGTTTTAGAATACTTAACAGTTGTTTTCCCATTTTTGAGGGCTTTACTCAGCTTATAAGATTTTTTATCATTATAAAGGAATTAAATCCTTAATTTACAGGAGCAGCAAAACTCTAAGAAGAGCAGCAGCAGCAACAAGAACAAGTTGAACAACAATAACCATGTCGGTGCTGACTTGGCAGGGGTTGATCCTTTTTCAGGTACTTTACTCTATATATTTTATATTCTCGTTTAAGCTAATCCATGAATGTTACAGATTCATAGTACTAATGTTAATTAGCCTAATAAATGCAATTATATATGATGGACCTTGATCATGGGCCATGGCTGATATCATTCAATTATGTGGAATATTGCTGACCTAACCCATTAGGTCAAGTTCGAGTTCTCGGACGTGTAAATTTGACCGTGGTGTCGTTTTATGGTTTCAATTCCAGGCAGTTTCTTCCTTATGGTCTAATTCTGTTGTATTTGAGTGACCTGCTTCTTCTTACTACGTGCAAATTAGATTCAAAGAATTGTGACTCAAATCCAAAATTTGTCTGCAGGCCTGCCGGATGAGAGTACTACAAATATGGATCAGCAAAATTGTTCTCCCACAACACAGAGTGATCTTGTTATTGATGATGATGAATTAATCTCCAACATATCTCTTCGGCTGTTGGATCAATAACTCCATCAGATATTGATGATTTCATGGTATGGGCTACTGATGAGAAAGTGGCACGTTACCGCACATGGAAACCTTGCACTAGCAAAAAAGAAGCCATGGATTATATCATAGGCACTATCATTCCTCGTCCGGACAGCGAGGGGAGTGACACTTGGGTAAGGGCGATTTGCATCAAGAACAGGGCTATTGGTGAAATCTCAGTGAGCAAGAATTCAGGTGCTGATGCGTGCAGGGCAGAGATTGGGTTTGCTTTGGGGTCAAAATATTGGGGGAAAGGGATTGCAACAGAGGCAGTGAAGTTGGTGGCTGGAACTATATTTTGGGAGCGGCCGGAGCTTGAGAGGCTTGAAGCATTGGTAGATATGGACTATGTTGCTTCGCAGAGAGTATTGGAGAAAGCTGGATTCATGTGGGAAGCCGGGAAGGTGTGTCATTCTGAAAGGAAGGACAAGAGATATGGTCATGTATAGTCTTCTCTCCCCTCTGATCAGCAAGATTGATTAATTCCCAATTAGTATTTAATTAATAAGAAAAGAAATTATATTGTAGGTGGAGAGATTTTAAATATGGTTATTATGATAAATTGTAGCTGCTCTTATTCCCTTCAAATCAATGAATAAAGCTTATATGCTTTTTCTTTTAAAATGTTTTTTTTTTGGTAATTATGAAAAACCTAATTAAACAATGCCCATAAGGCCATAACCTAAGATTCAAAGAGAACTATTATACCCAAATTAGTGAAGCTTTAGGTAAGAAGTTGCGTTTAATGTTGACGATTTAAAAGTTAGATCCAAATATAAACCATAAAATAAAATTACGGGTTGGAAAAACCACTCTTTTTGGATTTCAAAACGAATTAGTCTAAACTCTATTATCTCTCTCCTTTTTCTTTTTGTACTGGGAGTACTTTAGCAAGTAAATTACATCACCAAAGTACAGTGACCAGTTAGTAAACACACCCATCCTCCTCCCTCCCCCAAAAATCATATTTTTAAGATGGATCCTCTCTCGGCTCTGCGCGAATTCTCGATCCGGAACGAGCTCGACAAGATTACCCGCGTCGACGGCGAGTTCCGTTTTGGCAACGAATATACCTTCCCCTGCTCCGCCGTAACCTCCTACCGCTCAAAGCAAGGAACTTTCTTCACCCTCGAAACTCTCGTCTACTTCATCCAAAACATCCATATCAAGCACACCGACTACCTCCAGGCCGCTCGCTCCCTCGGCATCCCTTCCGTCACCTACATCGACCGTAAATCCCTCCTTGATTACCTCACCGGCAAGCTCTCGTCCTCCGATTCCGTCGTATTCCCTCTCCCCCAACACCAGCAGCAAAACCCTAATCACGAATTTTACCGCCCCGACGATCCCTCCATCCTCGCGGAGAACATCAGCAGTAACAACAACATCAATGGAAGCATCAATCGGGATGGTAGTAACCATATCGGTGCTGAATTGGGGGGTGCTGCTCCTTCTGACGGTGCTGTTGCCGATGAGAATACTGGCGACAAGCGTTTGAATGACGTGTCTATGATCCTGTCTGTTGAACGGCCGTTGAAGGATAGGGAGGCTATGTTGCAGTGTAAGAATAGGGATTTTCATAGTGTGTTTGTGGCCGCTACTCGGCGCGAGGAGGAGCGGCAGAGGATTGAATCGCAGTCTAGGAAAGACGGGTTGGTTGCGAAAACCAGACTAGACGGTGGTGACGATGTGATGGGAGGTGGAGGCGGGTATGACTCGGTGATGGGGAAGCCCAAATTGCATTTGAAAGGAGGGAAGATTGGGGAAGGAGTGCCAATAATTTTGGTGCCCAGTGCGTTCCAGACTTTGATTACTATTTATAATGTGAAGGAGTTTTTGGAAGATGGAGTATTTATACCGACAGATGTGAAGGCGAAGATGAGTGGACAGAAGCCGGAATGTGTGACCGTGCAGAAGAAGTTTAGCACTGATAGGAACAGAGTGATGACAGCCTATGAAGTTAGGGATAAGCCATCTGCGTTAAAGGCAGATGATTGGGACAGGGTTGTGGCAGTCTTTGTACTCGGGAAGGAGTGGCAGTTCAAGGATTGGCCTTTTAAGGATCATGTTGAGATATTTAACAAAAGTAAGTGATTTAGTTAGGCCATTCTGGTTTCTGAGTTTGTTGCTGATGCCATTTCCGTATGATTTTTTCCTATTTGGTTTGTTTTGGGGGTATGCGTGGGTTGGGTTAGTCTAATGTATGGTACCATTATTTGTATGCAGTTATTGGATTCTACATGAGGTTTGAAGATGACAGTGTCGAGTCAGCTAAGACTGTCAAGCAGTGGAATGTAAAGATCATCTCGGTGAGCACCTTTTTTTGCTGGCTTACTTTTACTGATTAAAAGTGATAATCCTGGTGTTTTATCCTTCATTCAGCATTGCTTCTTGTTGAAATTTTCTTATGCAACCTGTGTATAACAAGAATGAGCATTTCAAATTGCAGATTAGTAAGAACAAGAGACACCAGGACAGGGCTGCAGCATTGGAGGTGTGGGACAGACTAGAGGAGTTTGTTCGGTCGCGGTCACATTCTTAATAGTGTGTAGACATTTAGATGTTTGTATCCATATTTGGATTTTGTTTTTTTATAATTTTTGATAAGGTGGAATATGCAAGCTTCTATTTCGTTGGAATCTTTTAATGAATTGCTATTAGTAGTTTTCTCACAATTATTGACTGTTTTTACTTCATGGAGATTGCTGGAATATTAACTTTACTCAAAGTGCATTCACTTTATGGATAGTGTTGCAAGTTTATTTATGAGTTGAAGGACATGGATATGAGATCTTAACTTAGTTTTGTACCGTCAGGCTCAGCACCGTCGTGATATGCTCCCATATAGAATTTTGTGACCTGTACATATTGCTTTGTGCATGACAATTGCACAAATTGGAAGAGCTTGTACTTGATTTGGAAGTATTTTTGTGGTTGCTTCTAAGTAACAGAAGAGCTGGGCCTGCAGAGCTGGATAGATGTTTTTGGTTGGATTCTTAGGTTTTGTGGAGGGGTGGAGAGTGGAAGCATGAAAAGAAGGATGTACTGTTATGTGAAATAGTGATTTTTGTGCCCTCTTATCTTTCGTTTTTATGAGCAAAAGAGTGTGTCTACTGTTCTCTAGTTTAACATATGAAGGATGTTGAACCAGAGATTGAGTAGTTCATTTCAACCAGTCACAGCAGTGAACGGACACTAACCGAGATTTTGAAGTTCCGGTCATCTTGTGCCATCCCCCTGCTTTGTGTTTTTGGATTTAATGCTTGATCCAATGAAGGCATCGTAGTTGACAACAGTAGTTGTTTCACTGTCAAATTTGGTGTGCACAGATATCTTATCTGTTTAAGCAGGGCATGAAAAAAATCATTTCATCACTGTGCTTAGATTGATTAAAGAAACTTGTGCAAAGTTTTAGGTTTTTCTTGTACACTTCAGTTTGCCATGACTTTTCCTTTAACCTATTGGGGATAATGCTGGTAGCATACCTGTGTATATTTTCCATTGTTGCCCCTCAATGATTTTTTGAAGATAAATGTATGTTTTGGATGTCCATTTGCAAAAATTAGCAAAACTCCATTAAACTAGATAAGGGTAATATTTCCAGTGATTTGGATGAGTAGCGCTATGGAGAGTTTTTGATCCCTCACTTATTGGTTATTTTTATGGGTTACTTCGAGCTATCTTGTTTTCATTCTTAGTTTCTAGTTGACAACACTTTGTGGTTTAAATTCCTAATTTGTTTCCAATATGAGCTGGTTATAGCAGGCTGGATTTTCCTTGGTGATATATTGATCTTGATCTTGATCTTTTGCTATTATTTTCCTTGGTCTATAAGGTAGAACATGTATAATTATTTGCTTTTGGTACAGGTATGACACTTTGCCATGACAGTTATGACCATGCAACGAGGGTTTTGGTCATTATGGAATGCCAACAAGGGTGCCTTGTCGTGGATATTGGAGATGTCTATTGCCATCCATGGAGTGCTTTTTGCAGCTGACACCATGATCTCTACACCAGCTTTTTTTGGGAACCATGAGAATTCGCAGCAAAAGGTCCGCTATTTTGGTGTTTTTATGTATTTATGCATTATGTAAGTTTGTTTTTTGACTATATATACTATCTAATTATGGCACAAAACTGAACTTATGGCTAACTTGCACAAAATTTTGCTCTGGTAGGAGGGCATCAACTTTAAGTACATAGAACTATTTGCTAAATTAGTGCCTTTTGTCTTTCTGGTTGATGACCATTACTTGGTTTTGCGATCTCTTTTGACATAAAAGTGACAGATCAGATTATATGATGCATAAGGCCATAAATTTATTTTGATGAGAAGAAGACCGAAGCCTCTTCAGTAATACAAAACTACATGAGCTCTGATGAGGCTCAAAAGTAAAATAATAAATGCACTTCAAGCCAGGGGAAACTCAATAATACATAATAAATACAATGATTTCTGTAAATATGCGCTGTTGGGATGGAGAAAGAAGGAAACTGGGACGAGCATTGCTGATCGAAATCAGTATGTCCTGACAGTTGAACCATATGCAACCAAGAGTAGGAAGAATAGCAGAGAGGTTGACAACTTGACAGAGCTTCCATCTGAGGTGCTGCCACCTTCTTCTGTTGATGGTACGGTTGTAGATCCCTTTCCTACGCCTATGTATCATCAAAACAGACGAGGTGGAGAGTTAGCATAGAGTTGGGTGGTACAAGTGGAGCTTCCTAGTTGGCTGAATCCCATACTGTTCTTGAATTTGAATTTATAACTCTAGTGGTTGGAGTAAATATAAATACCTGAAGGATTAGTTTGAGAGTTTGTTGGTGATCCCGTAGGTGAGGCAGCTGGAGAAGCAGCTGTCCACAGAAAACAGTACATGTTAGCAATAGAGTAGAATTTAAAACATTGTCAGAACTATGATGTCATCCTTATTTGTCAAGAGGTTTTAGGTTGTTGCTTATGTTTCTTTTTCTTTTTTCCAGTGTCTTTCCTGCTTGGGATTTAAAGCTGAGGAGGCTGAGACAGTGGCAGATTGCATTCTTACCATTACAGCTGCTGACGGGTGGAGTCTGGACTCTGCAAGCACCAGGTAAGGCCTTTGCTTGAGTTTCGTTGACGTTGATTCCCAAAGAAGAGCCACCACCATTAAGAACTTGACACAGGCACTGAGGTGATGAGCGAACAACGCTAGCTAGCTGTGTGCAGCATTGCTGCGATGGGGTTGATGAGTTCCCGGTAATATAGTTTACGCACGGGGACATGCTGATTAAAACGCTCGTACAATCGGACTGCGCATTGGCTCCTCCTGACCACAGCATGATCACCAGGACCACAATAAAACCCATTCCGGTATTTCCGTATGCCATAGTGCTGGAACTGCTTGTAGAATGAGAAGATGTCTGGTTTGAAGTGTTTTGAAGTATTGAGATTGCTTTGCTTGGAGTGAGTGAGGAGTAGAAAGGATGGGGTGTGGCTTTTTGTAGCGAGTCGGGGATAGAAGAGAGAAATGAGAAATCTGTTATGCGGGTCACCTACTCTTCCTAATCTCACCAATAGGTGATGCAGCATAGACAGCTGGTCAGCTTGGATCTCAAAGGTAGTGTTTTTTCAAAGGCGGTGGCGGCACTGGCACTGGCACTGGTCACCTACTTCCTCTGCTGCCCATGTCATTTGACACATACAAGGGCTTATTTCTTGGACACTTCGTACAGACTTTTTTTCTTTACCAAAGAAGAAATGCATAACTTGTTTCTGACTCCAACTTTCCAGGAATTTGACTTTATACCCTTCTCTTTTAGCATCCAAGAAAAAGAAGAAAGAAAAACAGTTTGGAAAGCTTTTACGCGGGCAATTCTCTGTGAAAAAATGGGCGATTCTGTAAATTGAATAAAATCATAACTAATACTAGATGTGGGAGGGAAAAATTGTGTTTGCTAAGGTGGAAATAAGGGAAGTAACATGGGCCTAAACTTATTAACACAGCCCGGCCCAAATACAAATGAAATGGATATCAAGAAATAAGTCCAGTACATTAACAACATTAAACGTTAACTTAAAACCCCCACCAAGCAACTTAAAGGATGTTTAGGATGGTGTAAGGTTGTCCAATTGTCCGGATTATTTACTAGACCCCTTATTAGGCCTTACAATAACTTGATTGTTTGTTTCAAAGTAATTTTCAAACTATTTAAAAAAAATCCATTACAATACGTTACTATTCCAAATAATGCTATCATTATATTATAAATAACTATAACTCAAGGACAAAACATTAATTTCATGAAAATATTGCTTTCATTCATGAGTTGGAATCCTATTTTTAGGAGATAAAAGACAATTTTGAATTTAGGTTTTTATCTAGTTTTTTAAGGAGATGAGAACGATTAGGATTTGTTAGTTTTAATTAGAACTTGGCAGAGGGAAAACCCTCTTCCTCCTTGATACAGTTTCTGCTATTGTTGGGCTGCAAAACCGTATTTTATTCTTTTTTTCAAGTTTTTAATTAATTCATACATATTTCTTCTATCGATTTTATTATGTCTTTAGTAGGCTAAAACTTTTATTCTTGGTAAAGACTCTAGGGTCATGATTCAACTGTTGTGAGATCAAATCGAGCTTTATAAATTCCGACTTTATATTTTTACTCTTTTTAATTAAATGTCAAATCATTCATGTTTGGTTTAAGCTTGATCACCTTAGATTCTGATTTGAATGAGTACAACTTTTCCTAGAGACCTTGAATGCTACATCGTTGATAGGAATCTCCAAGCAACTAATTGGTTTGTGGGTCAATTAGAAAAAGAGTAAAATTCGATTTATAGGAGTAGAGGAAACTCTCTCCCAGGTCTGGGAAAGGTCTCTCCCCGTGTTTAATCAACCATTTGATTAAATCCTATTAGGAGTACCGCCTTAGGGTTGTTGAATAAGTTAAGGATCCTATTAAGAGTACCGCCTTAAGAATTTTGAGTAGGAGGAGAGTAAGAAGTCTAAGTGTACCTACCTTATATAGCCTTTCTATGAAATTGGTTTTGAATATGTTTGCATCAATGATCAACTCGTATGAATCATGATCTAGATTGAGTCTTTACTAAGAAATTTACATCAAATGAGTTCAATTAATCATCTACTGTTTACTATTTTTATTTATTTTTGTTCTAGTAGTTAATTGCAACAAAACACTCCCCTTGTTGGTTTTTACCACTGTTACAAAATTGGTCATTTTCAGAAATTAAATTTATCTTGAAATCTCTGTAGAACGATCCTTTTAATACTTGCTGCGGTTTTAATTAACTATTGCATGGTGAATTGTATTACTTTATTTTTCACGGAATCGTAAATCATCAAGGAACTAGAAATTTTAATTATAAATTGCACCACACATTTATTAATTAATAATTAAGGTAATTAACACACATAGAGATATATCTCACAATCCAAGCAAACGAAAACGATGCACACTTTAAAAAAAAAAAAAAACATAAAAATAAGACAGCGCTACAACTATAGCGCACGCACAAATTATAAAGCCTCCATTAATTAGTAGTATGAGAAGCTTGAACTGATGATAACAATCCGAAATTTGAACTCAGAAGCTGCTCAAAGTGTAGATGTAGTGGTCGCCATCATGAACAGGCCGAAAAGAACAACTAGCTGAAGTACTGGCTTGTTCATATTAAGGCTCCCTCCTCCTCCTCCTGATGATGATGATCCAGATGTTGCCGGAACAACTTTGGATCCTGCATCGATCCGTTGATTAACATCAGTAATCGCGATCAACCCATGTCTTAACTTATCCAGATACGTAAAAAAGTTACCAACACTAGTAAAAAATAAATAAATCAATAGACGTATATAACTCAGTAATATAGTTCTCGAAAAATAGTAACATAATCTCGAGTTAAGTATTTAGCTAGTGTATTCTGTAAAATGTCACCTGGCAAACCTTCAGGGGAATCCGCAGGAGGATAACTAGGAGATGAAGTTCCACCAGAAGCTGCACCAAAATAATCAGCTCATTAAAATTCTCAATTAACATTTAATTTAGAATAATTAGATATAATATTAATTTTTAACTACATATTAGGTCTGACGTACAATTGCATCTGCTAACAGGTGGAGTTTGCACATGGCAGGCGTCGGGAAGTGCAAGAGCAAGCGTCTGGTTAATGGTGACGCCAAAAGATGAACCGCCGCCGTTGAGTACAGCGCAAAGACACTGCGGCTGAGACCGGACGACGGTGGCCAATTGGGAGCAGCAGGAAGAGGATGGAGTCGATGAGCTTCCGGACACATAGTTTAGGCATGGGGCAAGGCTAATTATGACATTGGTGCAACCTGATTGAGCCATGGCTCGACCCCAGCCCATGGCCCCAAGAACCATCATGACCATGACCAGAACCTGACCCAGACCCATGTTTGTAACTATTGAACCCATGCTAGGAAAGGGTTCTAATCAGTTAATCTTCTCTATTAATGGTCCTTGGAGTGAAATGAGAGGGGACTGGTTTATATAATGTGAAAGTTTGAATTATTTAATTATTTTTATCAAAGGTATTTTTTGGTGAACAAGAAAAGACAGCGGTGAGGTAATTTTAGAATTATTTATTTAGGCTACAAAAATTCAATTATGGTACGTCTCATTTTAAGGTTTATTATATGATATTCTTAATATGCAATTTGTAAGGTGGCGATTGATGATAAAAATGTATGAGGTTTAATGGAGGGTTTGGCATTGCGAATTCTCGATAACCTAACTTTGGTACATTAACGTCATCTAATTCTCTCCACAAGAATTTGCTAATGCTGGGCCTGTATGACCGCAACCAATTGGGCTTATGCCTTCATTAGGGAATGCCCTAAATACAAAATTGGGCTTGTATAGTGCAGCTAAGGCCTTCTTTTTCAAATGTAGACGGCTCAAGTCCATAGTAGTAAATTTGCGGCCCTTTGATTGGGGCCTTGAGGTTCTTCATTGCAAACGCCCTCTGCTTTTTGCGTATGTTTTATCTTATGATGAACTCTTATTTATCAGACCAAATTAGTAAATTTGAACCCATCTTTAATTTTAAAAAATTAAATTAAGAACGAGTCTAATGTTTTTTTTTAAGAAACTATATGTTGTGTATACCTGACGTATCTAATAATATCTCCTGAAAAAAGAAAAATAATCTATAGTATTTGACCGTAGCTAAAACCATAATTTCTTAAAAGAAAATGGACAGAAGTAATTAGAAGAAATCTTGGATTGCAGAGGTGTTAAGTAAACTTGTTCATAACTTGGTATTTTTAGATGACCTTTATTGGTTGAAATTACCAAATCTTTCAGAGTTCTGACTTTAGCAAATGGCAGTTTATAGATAAAACAACAAATTAGTTAAGGTTGTTGAGCTTCAAAACCAACTTCACCTTTTTTCCCTCCACTTCCCTTACCTAATATCACTTCCCTCCATCTATAAAATTGATCACATTCCCTCATCATTCTCACCTCCAAAGAATCAAAACCCATTTCTTCAAATCTCTAAAACTCTAATCTTCCACTCTTCTTTCTGATAAAAAAAAAAAAAAATGGTTCCAATTCTTGCAATTGTAGCCTTTTTGGCCCTGACTTTCCCTGTTAATGGCCAGACAAGCACTCCTTGCACAGCTTCAATGCTTTCAAGCTTCACTCCTTGCATCAATTTCGTAACGAACAGCAGCACAGGCGGCACTTCGCCGACTTCCGATTGCTGCAATGCGCTCAAGAGTCTCACCGGCGGCAGCATGGGATGCTTGTGCCTTATTGTTACAGGAAGTGTTCCTTTCCAAATACCCATCAACAGAACATTAGCAATTTCTCTCCCTAAAGCATGTAACATGCCTGGTGTCCCACTCCAATGCAAAGGTACAATCTTTAATGATTTTAGTAACTAAATAATTGATCTTCTTAATGACCGTAACAAAAAAAAACACTAATTTTGATTCGAGTCCCACCTCCACCAATTGAATAAAACACTAATTTTCCTTTCTCTTTGTAGCCTCTGCTGCACCAGTTCCCGCACCTGGACCGGCCGGGCTTGGACCAACTCTTTCTCCTAGTCCTGAAGGTAAGAACTTCAACACATGGTAATTGGTAGAGAAGTGAAGCTTATGGCATTTTGAAATTGGTTTTTCAGTACTAATTTGTTTTCCTGAGCAGCTTCTGAAGTTCCTGAGCCTACTTCATCAGCTCAGCCACCAGAATCCAATGACACCCCAACTACACCAACTACTCTGTCTCCACCATCATCATCAATAGGCAATGATGTCCCAACATCCACTGCAGGGAGCCGCCCGGTTCTGACTCCAACTTCAGCAGCCATTCCTTCCTTCAGCTTTGCACCTTCACTTGTACTATTCGGTCTAGGAGTTGTGCTATTGAAGAACTTCTAGATTGCTTTCACGCCCACCTGTCTTTTTTCTATTTATTATGTGTATTTGATGAGAAATTCTTTTGGGTGTGTCACTATTGTACTAATTTGGCTTGTTAAACCACACTGGCCCATATTGGGAGGTTGTGATGTATTAATGTATGCATTTATTAATCTATTCGAGCCCCTTAATCGCATTCCTACGACGAAAAACAATGTTTTGTACTAGATGATTGTGTAGAAAGACTGTTGAAATACAACCCCAACTTGGTGTTAGACAAAGAAGAAGAAACTTGGCGTTAGGTGCATGGCGGTATGTTCAAGGAGGAGTGTTGAAGTAAAGGTGTTAACGGGTATAGGAAATGGCGGGATGTGATACACATGGCGGGATGTGATATACATGCGGTATGTGATATGATATGGGAATGGCGTTATAGGACATGGCGATATGTATCAAAGTACATGGCGGTATGTAGATGATGGCGTTATAGGCCAAGCGGTAAGGCTTGGCGTTATAGGACAATATAGTACATGGTGTTATGGTGCAAGCGACGTAGCAGTAGCGGTAAGGCAAGTGGCCAACCTCAAGTCAAAAGAAAAGGATGAGCTGAAAAAAATAGAAGACACTAGAAGGACACTTGTCTGCAATTAATTAGTTTACTACTGTTTTGACATCTATAATATGTGTGTATGTATGTTGTAGAAGTGTGTGGAAAATTCCAGTATGGAAATATCCCACCCAGAGAAAACAATGAGAGCTGTGGAGTGTGAGGACTCACCAACGTGAGTACCCACAGAGAGGAAGAGAGAGAGGAAGAGCGTGTGACAGAAGAGCACACCCCTAACAGAGGAAAATGTACTCTCATCTACTTCCAAAATCAAAGCAGGTTGAGAGAAAGAGCGTGTGACGAAAGAGCACACCCCTAACAGAGGAAAGTGTACTCCAATCTGTATTGTTTGTCAAAAAAAAAAAGATCAATCTAAATTGTTGTCTCTGTTTGTTTTTTATGATGTTTCTGTTTATCTATAAAATTTCCAGATCTTGCTCTTTTGCTCTTTGATGATGTTTGTATTTCAGATCTATAATATTTCCATCTGTAACTTACTCTTGTATCTTTTGTTTTTTGAGTTTTATTTTATTTTTTTAAGATTTTCAGAGAAGATCTGTCCTCTGAAAACCAACAAAGACTATATATTATGGATATGATGGTTAAAAACTAGAATATGACTACTGTGATTCGTTTCTTGTCATGCTTCACTCGTGCAGCAGTCATCAAATTAAAGCCTTCTGGTGTGACAAGTCTCCTCACAATATGTATGACTAACCCAAATTGACAACCCACCCCATATCCTAATCTACCGGTACCGGAGAAACGATATGATACCAACAGTAAATCATGCACCAGTGCTACTAGTACTAAGTACTCTAATTCTGTCTCAAAAGTGGCAATTCTGATGCTCACTAACTCAGTTTTGTGATCGCCGTGGACCCACTAGTTGTAGCTGAGAGGATTTATACCATAAGAAGCAGATTTATACCATACATAAGAGCATGCCAGAAAGGATTCCTGTTTATGCTATTGCAGTTATGGGTTTCGAAAAACTGGTCCTTTTCAGGTTTGTTTGTGTTCTACTACTCCTAGCATTTATGGTCTGCACTTTTACTACTACTGTCAGGAGTCAAGCCCTAGGCTGTTCTATTCAGGGCATAGACTTTACGGTGTGCTTGAATCAAGCCAATAGTTCGATTTCCATTGACAGTAGATGCTGCAACGAACTTAACAAAGTTATGCAGATTGGATATAACTGCTTATGCATGCTGGTATCATCATCTCTTCCACAAGTTCCACTTTTCAGCAGCCCTCTTTTACTGCCCTTGTCGAATTGTTTTGTTTCGATCCCTCCACTGACTCTTTGCCGAGGTAATTAACATGCTCCAACATCACAATTCCTTAATCTAAATCTGTTAGTAGTTATGTATTGATCATTTTTCCTACTTTTGAATATGCAGTTCTAGCTCCGATGCCGATTGTGTTACCACAAAATACTTCTTCAAACAACCTTTCTCAATTACCTTCTATGCCTTCAGCAGATGAGCTCGGGTCTCGATCTCCACCTCCTCCTCCTCTAGAAGAGATGCAGGTTCCGTTCAACTCAAGTAGCGATGATAATCGCTCAACAACAGTTGCAACAAAGACACCCTCCAATGAAAATGTTGTTCCCAAAGTAGAGAATACTCAGAACAGAAGAGACAAGACCACAACTCTGATGATCCAAATTATGCTACTCTCCTTTGCCTTTCATGGTCATATAATGTTAGCTTAATCCTATTACACTATTGTAAAGAATGATACTAGACCAACAGATCAATTCTAAGAGAAAAGGTGAGAATTTCCCCGTCTTTTTGCGCTATCTGCTATTGTTTTAAGAGCAATGTAGGTTTCAACAAATGCAGTAGATTCAATAATTCAATAAAAGTAAAGAAAGTGAACAAAGAACGAGATCATTGGAGGTAACAAAATCTGATTTGATAGGATATTAGTTAATTAACTACTTATATCAAAACAATCCGAGTACTTACAACAAAATCCGACCATGTTCGAACATAATTAGTCTCTTGCCCGAAAGGCTGAGAAGACGCCTTAAAAAGCAACAACAAAAGCAGTAAAATTCATGATAAACAATTACTCCTCTTCAATGTTTCCCTGCATACATGATAAACAATGCCAGATATATATATGTACCAAACAATTCATATTCATCAATTTAAATAGCTAACCCGTCTCTTCTTAACCGGTTTAGAATCGTGCAATCTCCGCGAACCAATAACGAAGCAGACCTTGTCAGTCACGAGATGCCGAAACATCCAAACTGTAACAGAATCCTGATTCTCTCTCAAGTCATGATCATGGCAGAAGCTTTTCCAACCTCTGCTAAGAACAAAACACCCGTTACTCCACATTGTAAACACCATGTTGTAGGATTTTCCTTCAATGTCATAAGTTGTCACATCCAAGTCAAATTTTTTTTTCCTAACATTCTCTCTCTCTTCTTCTTTCAACAAATCCAACATATATTTTTCCACATGACGCCTTCTAAACATTAGTCGGCTAAGATGTCCATTGATGTCGCTGTGTGTCAACCGCTTCTGAAAAGGCTTGCTGCACCTTCCTACGAGCCCGAAAAGACTCGTGACCGGAGGCCTTTCCGGTGGCATGTAATCATCTTCAACCTCAACCAAGTTTGGTAGCTTTAGGGGTTGTGGCCAAGGAAAGAGTCCTTTTTTTGAAGTTTTTTTGCGTTTTTCTTCTGTATTGACCGGAATATGATCATTAAGGTTGCTGTCTATCTTCTTATTCTTCAAATACATGAGCAATTTTGCGCAATTCAACACTCCATAGTCAGTAGCCGAACCCTCCTCCTCCATTCTTGTTCTGAAAAAGAAAATTGAGAGAAAAAATGCTAGAAATACTAACAATTTTACGCGCGTCAATGTTTTTTATAAACCCTATATAAGGGAATTAGGCTAGAAATACTTCCAATTAATACTAATTTTGTAGGGTTTATTAATTAAATTGAGGTGGGCCACGTGTAAACAACAAAACAGATCTGTGCTAATTTGTATTTCGGCCCAGCTGGTTAGGAATTTGGGCTCTTCTTGGGCCGAATCCTTCGTATCTAGTGGGCTCGTCTTAGGATAAATGTGGAAAAAGGAAAAAAGAAAAGAAAAAGAACAAATACAATTATACAAACGTTTGGTTTTAGTTTTAAAAATTTGCGCAATCTTTTGGACGCGTGGACGCGTGGGCGCGTGGGTGGGTGCAGGGGGCATGACTCGAAATTATGCTGTTTGAGAGCGGTAGCTTAGCTGCATAAAATGCATGACAAGACTAATTGCTGCATTTGCATTTGCATTATATCCCAGTTGGAAAAAAATATCAAGAATTAATTAGCTGTGGTACTAATTAATTATTAACTATATTGAACAGCCTAAGGTACATAGGTGCATTAAAATTTACAAACGAGAGTTTTGTTGTCTTTTAAGATTTTATCCGGTTCGAATCTATAATAGTCGATATCTAATATAATGATCGGATATCAGACGATCTCGATAAAATAAAAAACTACGGCGGACACCCTTTAATGTTGACAAAATTGCACCAAGAACAAAATCTTATCCAAAAAAAAAAAATGAAGAGATAGAGATTGAAAATAATTAACAGGCATGCAATATTTTTTATGTGAACACGGGAAGAAAACCACGGCAACGGGTCAACGCATCAGTTCTCTAATGCAAATTGGCCCATCAATATCAACGATTTTATATGCAAATTCAAGATAAGGAACCATGACCTTCTGTTCGCAGACATGTAATAAAGTGTTTTTTAAATCTGTTCGGTTTAGACTAATCGTGTTTGATCTATTCATATCGAATTGAACTACTAAAAAGTTAAAATATTTATAGTATGTAATTTTCTTCCTACGTAAATATGAAATATTTATATTTTTTTTAAAAGTATCAAATTAACTGCTTGCACCAAATTTACAGTAGTACTGTATTTAGAAAATGCACAAGTTGTCATTTCTATTAATATTTTTTGTATTTTTTTAATAGTTACCTTGTCTTTTATGTCAAGGAGTCCAACCATGTGTGGTGTTGACTCTGACCCCTCTTTATAAAACACATCTTCTACCTCTGCTATTTATTCTCTGCTCAGCATCTCTGACTCTGATCAGTTCTGGTATGTAGCAGAAAATTTAGAGAGGCAGAGAAGGAGAAAGAGAGAGAGAGAGAGATTTCAAGAGAAATGGCTGGTGGAGGATTTGTAGATGGAGGAGTTCTTAAAAGGGCTCATCTTTATGAGCACAAGATTACTGGTTATTTCATCTTTGCTTGCATAGTTGCTGCTCTTGGTGGATCTCTTTTCGGTTATGATCTTGGTGTTTCTGGTCAGTTTTTTTCTTTATCCTGTTCTTTCCATTTCACAAATTAATCATTAATCTCTCTTAATTTTAGCTTTTTTGGGCATTAATTGGCCAGTGTTTTTAAGATTACAATGATTTCGATGCTATCACCATGACAGCTGCTTTTGCTTAAAATATTGCAATAGGACCCAGACCTCAAAACAGCTGACAGATAATTACAGTAATTATGAATTTCATTTTCTCTTTTTAGGGTTGAAACCATTAGCTAGATGGAAGAACAGTAGCTGAATATTAATATGAAGAAATTAAGTTTTATCATACCATGAGCTAGTAAGTCAATGATACTTCGAGATGAGTTACGTCTGGTGTTCGAGTAATTAAAAAATTAATCATTCTGATGGTGTTCTGTTATGGAGCTGAATTTTCTAGTTTTCTATTTTCTTAAAAAACTTGTATAGACTTTTTGGTTTTTAGCTTTATTTGACCTTTTGCTATGCAACTTCCTTCAATAGTCCAATAATTTAAGTTAGTAGCATTACAGTTCATTGATGTAAGAATCTCACCTACCATTTAACCCACCACTTTCCCCTTCCCTTATGCGCCAAATGGAATTCTTAGAAAAGAAAAAAAGGTTCTGTCTTCATGTTTCCTCCAATCTTGGAAATAAAGGGCTAGGACACCCAATCGATAGAAAACTTGAGTTGCTCTATAATTACTCGAGCCAAGCATGATTTATTATCGTAACTGTTATTATTACTTTTCTAAAATTTGAGAAAGTACCAATGGAAGAAGGAATTGAAATTGAGGTAATGGTGGTTGGTTGGTTCGCATTTTAGGTGGAGTTACTTCCATGGATGATTTCTTGAAGGAGTTCTTCCCAAAAGTGTTCAGAAGAAAGCAAGAACATCTCAATGAGACCGATTACTGTAAATATGACAATCAACTCCTCACACTGTTTACCTCCTCACTGTACTTTGCTGCCCTTGTCTCCACATTTGGAGCCTCCCATGTCACCAGAAATAAAGGCCGGCGAGCAAGCATTATCGTTGGATCAATTAGCTTCTTCCTCGGGGCGGTCCTCAATGCATCTGCGGTGAACATTTCGATGCTGATCATCGGACGAATCTTTCTTGGTTTCGGCATTGGGTTTGGAAATCAAGTAAGCCAATTGCCCTTAACAAAGTGATTGTTAGAACAGTTTCCTTGTTATGTTTTACTTACTGTAGCTCTTCTTGTAATGCCACAGGCAGTTCCATTGTATCTTTCAGAAATGGCTCCTCCGAAAATTCGGGGTGCGGTTAACCAATTGTTCCAACTTACAACCTGCTTAGGTATTCTGATAGCCAACCTGATAAATTACGGAACTGAAAAGATCCATCCCTGGGGATGGAGGCTGTCTCTTGGCCTAGCTACAGTTCCTGCAACTCTAATGTTTGTTGGGGGTATTTTCCTTCCCGAAACCCCGAACAGTCTAGTTGAACAAGGCAGATTAGAAGAAGGGAGAAAGGTGTTGGAGAAAGTTAGAGGTACCAAAAATGTCGACGCGGAATTTGCTGATCTTCTTGATGCAAGCAATGCAGCACAAGCAATAAAGCACCCGTTCAGAAACCTTCTTGAACGAAAGAATCGCCCCCAGCTGATTATCGGGGCATTGGGAATCCCTGCATTCCAGCAACTAACCGGCATGAACTCTATCCTGTTCTATGCTCCTGTCATCTTTCAGAGCTTAGGTTTCGGTTCTGGTGCAGCTCTATATTCATCAGTCATCACAAGTGGAGCACTAGTCGTGGGTGCCCTCATTTCGATGTCATTTGTTGACAGATTTGGGAGGAGAGCTTTCTTTCTAGAAGCCGGAACTGAAATGATATGCTGCCTCGTAAGTCATAACTACATTCGATTCGATCTCAGGACTACATTCTACAAGAAAATGTTTCTTTACACTAAACTGTTATTGTTCTTGCATGCAGGTGGCTGTGGCTATAACTTTGGCCTTAAAGTTTGGACAAGGAGTGAAGCTACCGCAAGGAATCGGCATCTTTCTGGTGGTAGTAATCTGTTTGTTTGTGTTAGCCTATGGAAGATCTTGGGGTCCTCTTGGATGGTTAGTGCCAAGTGAGATATTTCCACTCGAGACGAGATCGGCTGGGCAAAGTATAGTGGTGTGCGTCAACATGCTTTTCACTGCTCTAATTGCACAGTGTTTTCTGGTGTCACTCTGCCACCTTAGATACGGGATTTTTTTGCTGTTTGCTGGGTTGATCATGATCATGAGTACCTTCATATTCTTCCTCCTCCCCGAAACGAAACAAGTCCCGATCGAAGAGGTTTACCTTCTCTGGCAAAATCATTGGTTCTGGAAAAACTTCGTTGGGGATTCAAATGCGAAGTCAGTGACACAAGTTTAGAATCTGATAGGAAATTGGGGTGAAAAAAATTGGAAAATCATTGTACTGATCTCTATGAATACAAAAATGGAGAATGCAATTGTCAAGTAATCATGTAGTGATTGAATTTCTAATTTTGTATCTTAAAAAACCCAACACCCATTAATTCAAGTTACATACCCAAAATACTTAAATCAAATGTAAATGTAGACTATGTAGTATCAAAATATTCTCTCTCTTCCTACTGAGGAGAGAGAATCAGCTAAACTGAATAGGCCCGAAAACTAGCAGAAACAAGAAGAAATGTTATGAAACGACGTCGTTTCCAGGCCGAGATCATTCCCGGCTTGCTTCCATAAAATCGACAATTATCAAACAAGAGCAGCTTTCCCGCCATTCCTCACCCCTATAAAACAACCCCTAACAGATCCGTAACAAACCAGCCGATCAAAATTCCCTCCTCCTCCTCCTCCTCTCTCTCTCTCTCTCTCTAACCATGAACTTCCTTTTCGCCGTCACTCTCATCGCGTCCTTTCTCCTCCTTGCCCCCGCTTCAACTTCCTTGCCGTCGCTGCCGCCTTCCTCGCCGTCGCTGTCGCCTTCCACGCCCACGCTGCCGCCTTCCACGCCGGCTCTGTCGCCTCCCACGCCTCCGCTGTCCACTCCCCCGCCGGTGCTGCCCCCTCCCTCGCTGGCGCTTACACCTCCCTCGCCGCCGCTGCCGCCTACCTCTTCTTCACCAGGATGTTACGATGATCTCCTGGCGTTCTCTTCCTGCTTGAGCTATGTCTCCGCACCTCCAAACGACATCACCGACACGCCCACTCCGCCGTGCTGCGTCGCCTTCTCCGCGGTCTTCAATTCCAGCGAACGCGACTGCTTCTGTTACCTCCTCAAGCAGCCTTCCCTCTTCGGTTTCCCCCTCAATCAATCGCGACTCCTTTCTCTGCCTCAAATTTGCAACCCGGCGAGTCTCTCTCTTGAGTCCGTTTGCTCTGGTACGCACACATTAAACCAGATCTAATTTCATATCTCGCACATGTTAGCATTCTGTTACGTTTTAGCCGTAAGTTAGTTGGAATTGACACAAGTCAATCTTGATGTAAATTGTGCTTACGCAGGGTCAACAATGGCGGCGCTTCCTCCGCTTCGCAGCACAACAGATTCATCGCCAATTGGTATTTGGATGCAATTAGAACATCGTAATTATATTTTGATTTCCTTGTTTGTGGAAAGAAATAAGATGCAAAAAGCAAAGTTTCATCATCATTCATTTTTACAGGTTTTCTTGTTCCTACTGATAACTTTACTTCACTGACACCGGCGGAGACAGCTGTTGGATCACCGGAGGAATTAACAGCACCACCGCCACCACCACCAGCTGATCCTTCTTCCGCTTTGAAGAAAATGGGCTATAGCTACAGCTGGTTTGCATCTGGAGCAGTAACTTTTCTTGGTGTCGTATGTGCAAGTTAGCAGAGATGATGCATAGGCTAATTGTGATTTTTTTGGTATTGGATGTCACACGACTGTGTACAAAATAGTATGAGGAGGGTGTAAATCCTGGAAACTACTCATGACTGGTTGAGTCCATGACTGCAATAAGAAATTTTCTAAATTCTACTATATTCTTGCTGCTATATATTTTGTACCATTGATCTAACTTCTCAAGGACCAAAGTGATTATCAAAAGTCCATGGCAGAAATGATCACCAAATTGATTCAAAGTAGATGAATAATTTGTTCATGAGATGGCCAGTTCCTAGCTTGATAACTTAATTTAAAAATAATAATAAATCTATTAGACTGGCACAGCTGCTTCTTGATTCTTGTTTTCATGAAAGGAGACAGAAAATTTTACTTCCAACCATCAGACCATTCCGCTTCATCTGTCACAGGTTTTGGAATTTCCCCTCCAAAGTACTCTGAATGTCCAGCAACATCATCGGGAATTTCTCCTCCTAAGGATTCTGATTTCCCCCATCCAGCATCACCACCGGGTGCAGCTGCAGTGTATTCGTCATTATAGTCGGGGTAACCCTCAGGCTCTCGGTATTCATCTTCATCAACCGGTCTTTCTGGCAGAGCACAGCCCTGGTACGAGTCATTCTCTACACAAAACCACAGAAGTTTATTCCAGTATCGGTCCTGCAAATTGCAAACAAGTAAAAGTAATTAATATAAACCACCGAGCACATCAAACTCCACCAGATTTTATGGTATTCTAGAAAACCTTTGAAGAATCAATTTACAATGTAGTCAAAACTTTAGTTTACTGCACTCTTGGCTAGGGTAATTGGCATATGCAGTTTACTGTGAGTAAAACCGATCTCATTAAGCCATGCAATTCATTCACATCATTCACTGCTGTCTAAATTACTTTGGAAAGGCTAGCTAGCGTGTGTAGGTGCAAACTAAGAGGTCCTTTAAAGTGCATCCATGCTTCTGTGTAAGTATGCAGGGGTAGCATGAGTTTAGAATGTCTGAACTCTTTGACAGAAAAATCTTTTGAAAAACATTATCATTTCCTATAATCTTCTAATAACAGCCAGTAAAGGAAAACACTAGTACATCTCATCTTCCGCTATCAATAAAGGAAGAGGAGAAAATGTATCACCTTACTAATGATGTGCGGATTCCCAACGATGATAAGCAAAGATATAGCACGGGTGATTGCCACGTTAAACCTTCTTGGATTGCTCAAAAATCCCAAGCAGTGAACCTTATCAAACTCCTTGTGTTTGATGGTTGACCGGACAGTAGATACAATGATAACTCTCTTCTCTTGTCCTTGAAATTGTTCAACACTGCCAACTTTGATATCAGGCATGTCCAAGTCCTCAAGGGCCTTCTTAAGTTTGTTCACCTGCTGCTTATAAGGGGTAATAACCCCAATATCGTTGTCACACAGATTCCCCCTTGTACTAAGCCTCTTGATGACCTCAACAACCTTGCTGGCTTCAATTCGATTAAACCATGATGGGTTGGTGCCTTCCCTCTCATCACAGCCTTGAATGCCTAAAAAGATAACCGGAAAGCTCTTGTCTGGAAGAAGGTTTACCAAAGCCATTAAGGAGGCTGAATCGTCTGTAGACTCTTTGCAGGCCATCAATTCCCCATTGTAGAACAAAGTTGAAGGGAGACTTAGAATTTCTGGTTCACACCGGTAGTTTCTTATCAGTTTCGTCACGTAATTTTCATCCCCATTGCAATAAAATCCACATTCAAACAGCCTCTCCAAGTATGATTTGCCAAGTCCATAACTATATGCATTTCTCGAATATACTACTGGACCCAATTGCATGGGATCTCCTGCAAGAACAGTAACAGTGTCTCTGTGGCAGAGATTGGATAGGGGGACCATGGTTTCTGGTTCTGAAGCTTGGCCAGCCTCATCCAAGAAAATATGAGTGAAGTGACCTCGCTTGACATCTTCTGCATGGAGAAGAGAAGCACTCATGTATGTCGATATGATGATCCTATAATGTGCAAGGGCACTTAAGGGAGGACATTTAAAGATATGCTCATCGAAAAAACAAAAGCGAATGTGATCAGGATGGACATCCTCATATGGACGAGAAGGTGCATTGAGCCTGAATATTTCATTATCACGGACATTAACGGCCTCTTCACTAAGAAGTTTCTCCAGCAAGTGATCCGCTGCACTATTTGAAGGTGCACAGACAAGAACCCGGGTTTCCTTCCTATATCTATATAGTTGGAGGATCGCTTCCACAATTGTCATAGTTTTACCTGTACCTGGAGGCCCATAAATCACATAGGGAGAACCTCCCTTGCAGCCAAGTATCATCTCTATTGAGAATATTTGCTCCTCATTAAGACTACAAGATAAAGGCGCTAGTCGAGTAGTTTCAATAAGCCTATTCCCAGAAGACCCGGGCGGAAATAGAATGTCTTCCCCTAAACCTTCGGCGGCATCAATGGAGAAATACAATCTTCTCATGTTGACTCGGTTATATGTGAAGTGCACATCATAAAGATTCCCATCCATATGCCGGTAGTGAAATTCTTGGTTAAACCTCAAAAAAATTTCATCAGCCTCCACACGGTGAATATATCCCTGCAGATCACATTCAATTTAACTATAAAAGAATCTAACCTCATATGTAATTTAAATCAACAGATGAAATATCAAAAACATATATATATTGTGAATAGCCAAATTCTGTTTACATTAGAAGCTAGAACTCTTAAAACTTGACAGCATAGACAAATGATGTAGTGACAGTTACCTGATATGGAGCAGTACTGTCATCTGCATCTGCAGGCTTAGCAAAAATATAGTCTCCATGGATAAGTGATGGCCGCCGCTCAGCAAGCCCGGGGACAACAAGGCAGAGAAAATTACCCCTCTTCCTCAAAGATACACATTCCATGCCATAAGTTCTCATGTCCTCCTGGAGAAATAAATGATCAATCATAACAGGAGGAAAAGAACGTACCAGTATAGCTGCTTATTGGAGTGAAAAGCATACCTCCAATTGAAATTCTTCCATCATCAGTAGCATTTTGAAGTAAGGAGCATAATTCTCACTGCTTAGACCTGCCATGATGGCATCAGGAACCTCCTTGCTCTGAACCAACTCTCTGACATCCTTTGGTATATCATAACGAGGGAGTCGATTTTTCATCTGACGCTGTGGCACCCTTGCTGCTGGACGTGAACCCATGACAAATTGATCCACAATGAATTGTTTCTTTTTTGTGGTTCTTGAATATGGCTTTTTGGAAGCCAAAGAGTGGGATACCTTATCCTCAACCAAGATAAAAGCTGCTCGTTCTATCCTATCATTACCCACATCAAAATACAGGACTGTAGTGTACAAGCCAATTTCCTTTGCTTTGCAAGATAACCAAATGGTTAATGTCTCGTGCGGCTGAAGCATTCTATCCTCCAGAGTGTATAATTCCAGGAAGCCTCGTTTTCTCTGCGCATCATTCTCTGATGGAGGTTCCATTAAGGAAAGGGTGAAAGAATTCTCAGGATTTGATGCGTAGATTTTTATCCATAACTCCACAGCTTCAGAGGTGGTGTTCTTAACCGTAATTGATTCTACAGCAGTTTCTCCTACAAACACTGATTGAGGTTTGCCCCTCACAAAGGGGAATGGAACTGATATGACGACAGGACCCTCCTCATCTGGATTGTAACTACACACGGATCTGTCATCTTGATAATCAATAAACCCAAGGTCTGCTTTGTCTCCAATGACAGAGCATTCTTCATCCCAGTTATTACCATTTGTACTCATCCCTAAACCAATCAGCATAAACCAAATTTCTTGAATTAGCCAAATTTGAACAAAGGGTAACATCACAATTAATTCCATAGATCAAAATGTTAAAAGTTCAAATCATCATCAGTGCATGCTTGAAGTCTGCAGGAACATGTAAAAGAAAATTCGAAGCACTACTCTATGCTAGAACAAAGGTCACACAGTTTGAAAGGCCAGTTCTATATATCCCATGACACTGGAAAATTAAAAAGATGACGGTGTCGTTTAAAAAAACTAGGGCCTAACACTTCCAAAGCTATAGATGATCATTCATGAATCATATTAAATACTTCTGTTGATATTTAACCTTTCGCATTAGAAAGTGCTACACACCAATTACACATTCTCACAGAAATACATGTAGTACAAGGGCTCTATATCCTTTCACCTAGGAATGCAGTAATACCAAAGGTCCCATTTAGAAATTTCTCCAGCAAAGTTATCTACACCAGATTAATGCCAACTATCAAGCAGAAATGACTAAAACTCAGGATTGATAAGCAAAACACACTCTAAGTCTTAATTTTTTTTGGACGATTCTGTAAACTAAACGGAGAAACAAAATAAAAAATACATACAAATAAACAAAGTAAAAAGAAACTGCATTTTTTAATTTAATATTGAAACCCAAGAAATCGAGAATCGTGATTCAAAATCCAAACTCATCCTCCTATCACAAGAATGTTTCCCCCTCACAACATCAAAAAAACACACAACCTTAAACCCTCACCTTCATCATTTGATAGTAAACACATAAAAGAACGCGAAAATCACTAACCTTAGCTGAAAATTGAGCGAATTGAGAACCGTGAAGGAGGGGACGCAAAGGAGGTTTCAGTGCCGCAGATTCAGGGGAAAACGAAGAGACCCATTTGAAGTGTGCGAAGTGTAGGGAAGTGAAAAACCCTCATTCATCAATGAAAAGATCGTGAAGAGAGAAACACGGAAGAAACGTGACGTGGCGAGACCACATTGTTGATTCCTTCTTCGTGCGTGCCACTTCTACTCTTTGCTGGACTGGTGACTGACTGGCTGTGAGTGGAGTGGTGAGTGGAGTGGTGAGTGAGGACTAGTAGGAGTAGGGGTATGATGTGCTTCATTTCATTTCTCATTCTAAGTGGGCCGGGTTTCAATTTTTTAATAGGTAGGGCCTGCTGGACCTTGGCCCGTCACAGCCTTTTAAAAACAATAACAATACTTAACTCCCCTCTAATTAGTTTTAGTTTATGCAAATTAAAATAAACATGTCGTTTTTAGTAGCTCTCCCATCCGAGTTTGTTATAAGATTTGACCAAAGCCCGTTTGATTTGCACAAAAATAGATATACTAATCCATAATTAGGAAATCTCACCGTTTTCATCGCTAAATCGTTGCTTTGTTACTTGCAGCGAGCAGTATAAATGTAGGATGCCACTGCCTTTGGTTTCAATCGGAAGGGAAAGAGATTTTGAAAACCACAATAAAGAATAACTTTGGAAATCAGCGGCGCGTGTGCAAAACAATTAAGGAGATTCTTTTCTGAAATAAAATGGCAAACAAAGTCTTGGCATTGTTGGCTGTGTGCCTTGTCTTCTTTGCTGCAGTTCAGATCCCTCAGGTGTCTGCTGACCTGTACGGCAAATGCTTCGTTGAGTGTGAGAAAGCTTGCAAAGGTGAAGGCAAGGGCCAGACCTTCTGCGAAATGAAATGCGATACCGACTGTTTTCAGAAAGATCTCGCTGGTAAGAAATTAATCTCGTAAACTGTAAAATTTACGTATTTATCTTTGTTTATAACAATTGCCTCAACATTGTTTTTTCTTTTTGTTTGGTGCAGCCCGTCTTCATGTGGCAAAGCGCGCTTGATTGACCAATTCTATGATAGATCATTCATACCCTTCCAATCAAATTGATATTAATCAATTGTATCAATAATGAAAGAAGAATCTATTTGTATTCATTCTTTCTGATTTATATTTATATAATCTCATTATAATTTCTCATCGTCTTTTTTTCCCTTTCACGTTTCTGTCTCTTTTATGCATACCACTAATTCCGTTCGAGTATTACAATATGTATATAGATATTAAAAAGGCAAAAAATGAGAAACAACCCGTTCAATTTCTTTTTGGACTCCAATTATACAACACTAAGGAGGGTAAAAAGAGAGAGAGCGACAAGAAAAAGTGGAACAATTGCGCGGCTAAAGGCTATGGTTGCTCTGCCGACGCCACTAGTGGTGTTATTTGTGGCGGAGGAAGGCGGCCAGCCGGGACACTTAGGCGGACCAACCGGAGGACAAGGAGCACCGTCAAGGAAGAAACATTGACATTGCCAAATTGGAATTCCTGTCATCATATTACACTTTGCTTCAATTCGTCCAATTCCTCTATAACACGGCTGGCATACTTCAAGGCAAGCGTTTTCGTCAGGACACCCACCCCCGATCGCTGCTAAATAATAACAGCTGTTCTTCATTGCCGTCGTTTCACCTGCATGCGACATACAACTGTCACGATAGATCGCAAAAACTGGAATAAATTAATTAATTAAATTTCAAAGGCCTAACAATTTAAAACCTGCGAAGCATGCGAAGAATACCAGAAACACAGCAAAAACCTTGGCCATGTCTCTGCTCTATTGCCGAATTACCAGAGAATAATAATCTATTGTCTCCTCCAAAAGGTTATTAATTTATATCAATTGTCGAGCGCATGAAACCATAATTTTATTTCCATATTAATGGTATATTTCTGTTATTATTAATCATAAGTGTCTTATGATCCTTATATATGATAATAATCTCATTTGAGCATCATTTATTACCGAAATATGTTTTTTAATATGGGATTTTGTATTCTAAATTATGAGAGTACAAAATTTCAAAAATGAAAATAAAAATAGGGAATGCGATTGTAACATAAAAGTCTTCACTTTCACTCTTCCATTTTATTTATTGACAGTGGAAAGCCAAGGCTTTATCATAGGTATACAGAGTTACTTCTTGTCTCTCATATGAGTCATATCTGACTCCATAGATTAGATTCTTGCTTCCTCTCCCAATGCTGCACAAAAAAGGGTTCTTTTTGGTTCTCAAGTACTTTCTCTACCAATTCATCTGGCGCGTTGAATGATATCTCCCTTGCAACACTCTCACTTTGATGCATTACAATGGCACTGGAGAAAATTTAATTACCTGCAAGGAAGTTCCTTTCATTGTTCTGGGCATTGATTCCAAACCCAACAGCCGTCATGTTCTCATTTGGTGAAGCCAAAAGTCCAAACGGATGGCTTGCAGGTATTATAATGACATCACCTTTTGACAATTGTGACCTTATCTTCTTGTACTGCCCAGTCTTTCCTTGTATTTGTCCCAAATGTGGGCAACCCATTTCAATTTCTCCACTTCCTTCTGCAACTATAATGATGTATGTAGTCCTGGAATTGTAATGCGGCATCATTAACACTCCCTGTAGAGTTTTCAAAAGAATCGTTAGTTTTTTCTTCGATCGGTGTTGTCTCTGCCCCTTCGACAGGAGACTAAATCAATCTAATTGTAAGTTTCATTACCTGTTTCATTTCTGCTAGGCCTATAGAGATACCTAAATTCTGCAGCTGCTTGTATTCATTTGGTGAAGCTTCATGAAAGCTGCCGAATTCGTTCGAGTACGTGGGTTTTCTTTTGAGCAGATTGAATGGACTTTTTGAGTCTTTTTCTCTCTTCTTTCCTGAAATTGCACCTCTGCTCAATATCTTCAGTTTTTCTTGGGGAGTTTTAATGATTCTCCTTGCCTTGATTCCCCAAACAGCCTTTCTAGCTCATCTCTAGGTGTCTGCAACAGAAATGCCAAACCCAATAACTTAATTAGCTCTCAAATTACAGGTTCTAATTTTGGTAGAAATTAAGGAGATAATTACAGCAAAAGCGGTCTCGAGAATGCCATTGCTGAAGATACTATAGTATGACTTTGTGTTTTCACCACCTGCAGCGAAGTACTCCTGCAACATTTAGCAGAAAACATGAACTTAATTGAGAATTTAATAACTATAATAATACTGAAATGATGAGAAAAACAAGAATTACCCAGAATTTTCCAGGAATAATACTTATTAGTTGAATTAGCAAACCCATTCTCAATATCTGGTCTTCTTCTTGATTTATCAACTACATGGTTGTCCCAGCAGAAACCATCATCACATCTCCAATTTCCAAGTTATGTGACACTCTTTTCTCCCCCTCCACCAGGGTAATAATTCCCTTTCCTGAAAGGAGAAAAAAACTCAAAAATCATGTTCTTGATTCCTCTAATTAATTAATGATGCAATCAAATCATAAATGTTACCCTCGAGGACAAAAAGAACTGAGTCTGCATCACAATGACACAATGATGTGGGACAAGAAAAGTATTAGGATTTGCCTTCAAGATTGCTAAACGATAGTTTTCAATTCCGCGGAGAATTGGAGACCGTTGAGAGAAATCTTCAAGAACTTCAAAGGAACCATCTTGGGTCTTGAATCTTGACTCAAATTCCTGAAAATGGTAGTAAGGATTATCACTCTGTTCCTCCTCTGTTGTAGTTTTGTCTGATCTCACTCTTTTGGCCTTTCCTTTCTCCTCGTACTGCCGCTTGCATCTCTTCTGACATACTTTTTTTCTGCTTCCCAGGTTGTTTTTGACACATCTCAAGACATTTTTCCAGCTGTTGTTCTTGTTCAGGATCCTCTGCGACGTGGTTTCTTTGTTGAGGCTCTGTCTTATCCCACCCTAGGCACTTTTCCTGACACTGTTGCATCTGTCTCGGTTCAATTTCCTCATGTCGGCACCGCTGCTGACATTTTTCAATCTTTGGGTCGAATTCCTTTGAGCCAGTACTCTCACTGCTGCTCTCTCCTTCTCTTTCTCCCCATTCTTCGTTGCGGTATTTGATCTCGCAACCAGCTACGCATCGAAACAGCTCTGGTATCTCCTCCTCTGTTTCGCGGCAGCGAATTGTGCATCGGTCAAGGTCAGTTCTTGAATATGGAGGCTTGTATGCTTGGGAAACCAAGCTAGAAGAAAGGAACAGAAGAAACAAGAACATGAAAACAGGACACTTCTTAGCTTTGGTCAGCATTTTCTCTCTTTTTTTGGTTACTCTAAAGAAAGCTATAGAAAGAGGCAGGATATATGTTTAACACTCAGGTTTGTAAGTTTTTAACACCAGGATTCCTGTTTCGCATGCAAGGTGCCGCGAGTAGTGCTGTACTGAACTTAAAATGACAAAACAGCATAAAAATTACAAAAGGACATAACAGAACTGTCTCAATTGGTAGTGTCTTTTTTTGTGTATATCTATTTCTACCACTAAGATCTCATTAGACCCTCATATTTATGAATTTAAGGTTATTTGATTTCACTACTTAAAAAATCGCGTCAAATCGTTCGATTTCACGTTTCCACTCATGTGCGAAATTGAAATCAGGTAAACTCGGTCTGAAATTTCGCGTCAACTCGGTGAACTCGATAAAATCGTCCGAGTTTAGTTATATGCTAAATTTTTTTAAAAGAAAGAAAAATAAACTAACACTGCATCGTTTACCTTGCAGTAGTATCTTGAGTAGTGGAGAAGTGTCCATTCGTAGATCAATGGGTACTCTTTTTTAGTGTATGGATTTGCAGAAACTCATTGGCATGGCAACAATGGAGATGTGCGGCTGCGAATGTTATCTGTCTATACACTGTTAGCTTGTAGGGTTTTGAATTTTGGGTTGGACTGCTGGGCTTGCTTTTATTTGGGATGCAGGCCCAAATTTTAATTGTTTACATATTTTTTATTTTATACTGTAATTTTTATTATGTATGCTTTTGTTAATAATGGAAACAAGACTATTAGCAGTAAAAATATTGCAAGAAGCATATTATACATTTAAAAAACAATTATTTTGTAAGTTCTTAATAATTATTATTAATTAAATTATTTAGAAAATGAGTATATGTATATATTATATAATGATTAAAATTATCTTTTAAAAACGTTTCGATTTTACGTTTCCGATTTCACCTCCCCCATTTTGAGATTACTTAAACTCTTGATTTTGACAACCTTAAATATACCGATAATACTCAATAATTATCTTATTTCTTAATCGTCCTAGTGCAGTGGTTGGTTTAGACTTAATGATTGTAGAGCTCCGTCGGCCCGCACCCATCACCAGTTTCTCATTTTGAATGTTGGGTTGGCTCCGGATTAAAAATCAAGCCCAATTGCGGCCTGGCACGCACATTAATCAGGTTTGAAACCTTGTGAAAAAATTAAAATTACTTTATCCCTTAATTTTCTTGTAGCTAATTAATACTAGGAAATAAGTATAACTAGTTGGATTACAGACTGTACAGCTGCTGTTAGTTGCTAGAGAACAGCTGGTGAATGCTGTAGAAATATATAAAGGAAAGATTAATTACATAGGGGAGAAGAGAAATAACACGTAAATAATTAAGGGTTACATTTTATTATATCGAGTTGTTGCGTAGAAGATTACAAATAGAGCCTATAAATAAACCTGGAATATTGAATCTGTGTGTTGTAATTTCCTGGCTTTTTAGTTTTTTTTCTATTAGACGGAACTGAAATTCGAACCTGTATCAGAATCTCCGGCAGATCTTTAAGTAAATTTTTTTTTTTTCCAGTTATAGGGGCCAGGATCAGGGCAAGGAGGACCACTAGTTGGACAAGGAGCGCCGTTTTGGAAGTAACAACGGCATTCCCATTGAAATATCGGATAAGTCAGTTTATTGCACACCGGCACGATTTCTCCGACACCTCTGTAGCAACCAACACATGCTTGCCGGCATGCTGCCTGATCTGGACAACCGCCCGGTGATATGCTCAAATAATCGCATGCTCCATTCACCTCAACCAACATCCTTGTGCCTGCAATATTTAATTAGAGTGTTTGAGTTTTTTCCCCCAAACTTTAATCCTCAATATTCATGGATTAAAATTTCTAACATTAATCCGATGCCACAACCGTTCATTCATTTAAACTCATATTCCAATAATACCCTTAATGATCTATTTAATATACATATTTACTCATAATTTAAACAAGTATTTTTCTCTTATGGAATTAATTAATTTAGATCCATTCATATGGAGTATTTTTTATCATTCTGGTCGAAATTTAAAAAGAAAAGAACAATGGACCTGAGATGAATGCGAGGAGAAACAGAAGGGCAACCTTGAGATTAGAGAAATTAGCCATTTTCCTAATCTCTTGGTTGTGGATTATTGTTAATTAGTGGCTATTTATACAGAAACAGCCAAATGTGAAATGTAGGTGTGGCTTGACAGTAATTGGCCAGAATTTGTTTACAAATATAGACACGAGGTGAGGATTAGAGCTTTCCATAAAAGTGTAGAATTTGTGATATATATATGAATAGATGAATAAGATAATAAGATATGCATCACTACTATTGCTGTGTGTGGATTGATAAAGACTTTATTCATTTTAACTTTAAATTTTTAAGTTCAAAATTGAAGAAATTATACTAAAAGTATTATTAGTTTTTAGGATTTGATATTGTTGAATGAGATTGAGGTAATTAGATGCTTGGTGCCGTATATAATCTTGTAGATTTAAATAAAGAACGTTGATTGTTTAGCCCGATTTCAGTCGATTTTAAGATGGGGCGGGTCGGTTAAAACCCAATAGGTCCTAACTGAGCTTGAAGCCCAAGCCCTGTGTAGCCCGCAAGTAATAAATTTGAATCCTTTTGAAAAAAATAAATAAATTACTTCATCCTTTAATTTTCTTGTATCTAATTTATTCTAGGAAATAAGTATAATTAGTTGGATTACAGACTGTACAGTTGCTGTTAGTTGCTGGAGAACAGCTGGTGAATGCTTGCATAATTGCATTCGATCGGGGCCAAACACAGTATTGTCTAAAAACTTTGTCCAAACTTTAGTTTTCTGACTGTTGTAAAACCAAAAAAAAACACTATCGAATTTAATTTTTTATCTTAATTTACGGCAAATAACACCCTGAACTAGTATAATTTTATTTAATTATATCCTTGCCGTCATGGACAGCTGACATGGCGTCGTTACGTACCACGTGAGCCGCCCAATTTGTGCCACGTCACCCACTCAACTTAAGCCACGTCAGTCGACGCCATATGGCTAGTGGGGCCCATTTTTCTTCCTCTCCCTCACTGCCATCATCCACCCTCAACCTCTCTCTCTCCATTTTTCAACCTCTCCCTCGCTGCCATCACCATCAGCTCCTCACCCTCACCCTCACCCTCTATAAATACTCCATTTCTCCCTCACTTTCAATTCGCTCATGCTCTCTCTCTCCCTCTCTCTCGGTAGACCAAGCATTGCAACCCCTTTCATTCTTCTCTTTTTCATTGCTTTTGATTGGTTTAATTACTTGTTGCTTGCTCTGATTCTTGCTCTGTTCCCCTTTTTCTTCCATGTCTAATTGCTGGTCGGATTTGGTTTTAATTGTGGGTCGGAGGTCGGAGTTGCAGACGTAAGCTGCTGGTTCTGTCTTGGTCGGTGCGGCTGGAGGAAGAAGAAGAAGTTTGGTTTGGTCTGTTGGTTTGGGTTTGGGCTGCTGGTCTGATGGGCCAGGTTTGTTCCTGGCCCAAGAGGCTGGTTCTGTTTTGGCTGTGGGCTGGTCCTACATGGCTTAAGTTGAACGGGTGACGTGGCACAAGTTGGGCGGCTGACGTGGCACATAACGGCGCCATGTCAGCTGTCCGTAACGGCAGAGATGTAATTAAATAAGGTTGTACTAGTTCAGGGTGTTATTTGCCGTAAATTAAGATAAATAGTCTCATTAAATAAAATGTCAAAGTTTGAGAGTATTTTTTAATTTTACGCATTTTCCGACTTGATTTTAAGTTGTAACAAAATACTGCATCGGTCAAGTTCTAACAAATTACGAGCTAGAATCGCGATTGTGACAACATAGTCTGTAAATGATTTCTTTCAAACATAAAATTTATAAGAAAAAAAAGGCAGAAAGAAGATTGGATTGATTTTCTTGATTTAGGGAAGTAGTGCAATCCAAAATTACATCACCAAACTAAACAAAACTCATTGAATAATCTGTGTCTTGTAATTTTATTATTAAAATAAAAAAATTTCCTTCTTAATTTAATTACTTCATTTTTCAGTTAGATGCCCATGGTCAGGGCAAGGAGGACCAGGAGGAGGAGGACAAGGAGCGCCGTTTTGGAAGTAACAACGGCATTCCCACATTCGTAAAAGATCGGAAAAATCGCAACTCGGCACGATTCTTCCGACGCCTCTATAGCAACCAACACATGCTTGTCGGCATGCTGCCTGATCTGGACAACCACCCGGTGATGTGCTCAAATATTCGCATGCTCCGTTCACCTCCACCATCATCATTCTTGTGCCTGCAAATAGTTAATATATTAATTAATTTTAAAATCACAAACATAAAAATAGTCATAAAATAGCTTAATTAAGGGACTAAGGTTAAATTCTCAGCTAGATTGATTCCCCCCCCTTTCTTATACCCCTTTATTAGGGGAATCTTTGTTCTAGAAATACATGGAAATTTACTCTCTTTTATCAATAGAATGAAGCCTTTAATGTATATTTTATTAAATAAAGAATAAAACAAATTATTAGTGGTAATCTTGTTGAAATGGACCTGAGATGAATGCGAGGAGAAACAGAAGGGCAACCGTGAAATTGGCCATCCCTCTTCTTAATAATAATTAATTATGTGCTTATTTCAACGTTTGCTGGTGCTTATTTATACAGAAACATCCAAGTTTAGGTGTGGCTTGACATTAATTAGGCCAGAATTTGTTTACATGTATAGACGTCTATGAGGGGAAGGTTTCTTTCCATAAAACTGTAGAATTTGTGATATACAAATGAATAGTTGCCGTGGAGGTTTTACGAGCTAATCCATTCTTAACTTAGACTCAAAGGTTCGAGTTCGAAAAATAGAACAAATATTGCTATAAGAAATATCATTTTTTAGAATCCGGTAATATTCGAATAAAATTAAATTTATTAATAAAAAAAGGAAAGTGGTCAGTTTAGTTTTTGTTTATATTTGTAATTAAAATATTTTTTACTAAACGTTTATTACAATTTACAATTATCAACCAAATAACATAACATTAGTAGCTTTTTTGGAAATCATTCTCTCAAGAATTACTTTCCGAGAAAAAACGTAAAATTATATTCAGAAGACCAAACACTACCATAATCTTATTTTCAGTTGCCGGGACAACGAGGACCACCAGGAGGTGGACAAGGAGCGCCATTTCTGAAGAAACAACGACATTCCCACATATATAACGGAAAGGTCGGAGCAACGCACTCCGGCACAATTTCTCCGACACCTCTATAGCAACCAAATATTTGCTTGAAATTTAATGAATGCAAGCTCACCCTTTAACACAGAAAGTAGTGAATATTTTTTCACCATTTAATTATGAAATTAAAAACTTAACTTATAAAAGTAAATTAAATCAATTAAAATTTGATACAAAACTTATTCTTAAACAGTTGAGATCAATAGTGAAGTTTATCGTCTCCTATTTTGATCGATCATTTTTTATAAAAAAATAGTTATGTTTTTAATTATCTCATAAAAAAAATATACACTAACCAGTTTGGTTATAACATTCCGAATCGAGATCGGTGTAACTTCCTCTTCAGTCTTCAGCTAATATCCTGACGCCTTTAATTCCTGGATGAGCTTGTGAGCTTTTACGAACTAGGCCCACAACAATTGTGTTGGAGCTAGCCAATGGGCTTTTGTAAGAGGCGCGGCTCAAGGTTTAATCGGTTTTTTTCCAACCTCGTAGGGTTCTGAAACACAAGAAATCATGACTACAACTCGTTTTTCTTTCCAACTATGGAGGATTTTGATACTTCCCATGATTTATTTGGATTTGGAATCTTATAAATAACCTAATGACGCACAGAATTCCGGAATTCTTAATTGTAACGTTTAAGAAACCTAATAAACAACCCCATCGTTATAATCAATTTCTTCAAAGAAAAGAGATTAAAACCGGCCTTAATTCATTTATCACGTTCCAAGATTATGAGTTCGAGACGCATTCGTACTGAGCAATCATCTAGTCTAGGAGAGGTTAGCCTCTCGAACGAGGTTTTCCCTCAAGAACCCAAGAAAGTTAATTTCTTTCCGGGGAATTGCAGTTCCAGTGTCGGTCGGACAAGCGAGTCGAAGCCGGTTAAGAAGGTTGAGTTCACTATTGGGTCGGAGCCCGACAACCCGGGTAATTATAAGAAGCAACCAAGTGAAGGGTTTGGTGAATTTCTTAGGGCTTGTTATTTGTGCAATAAGAAGTTAGACGAGAGTCAAATAGCATACATGTATGGGTAAGTCTCGCAGCTTCTTTTAACCTTTTTTTTTTTTTTATCGGTGCAAAGTTTAGAGTTCGAGTCTTGTATTTCTAAAGAACATTTGTGATGAAACTATCTTGGTGCAGGTACCTTGGTGCGTTTTGCACCATCAATTGCCAAGAAAATCAGATGGCTTTGGATGGGTTTCATCAAGAAATTAAAAGGGAAACAGCACAGATGCACTCAAAAGGACTTTTTTTGAAGTGGCAACACAAGGGAGCTTATTAGTAAAATTGACTTGCAAGTTAATTGCAGATTATTATCACTATAAGTTTTTGGGTTAGCTGATACATTAGTCTGGTTTCCTGAATTTTAATTCTTTGTTTAACAGAACTTAATAATATAGTAGCTATTTGATTATCATCAAATAAATATCTGTTTTTTTCCAGCAGAAAGCATCAATTCTTGAAACAGATTCTTTTCTGCAGATCCGATTCATTATGTTTCTACATGACAAAGTAAACTGGATTTGAATGGTGTTTTTTCTTTGCACGTGCGCAATGATCATACGCGAAAAAAGCAACCCTGAGGGAATTCAGAATGTCACCTGCAAAATATCGATCAATGCAGAGATGTAAGAAAGAACACTCTGGTATGATTCTTGCACGGCATAGACAAAAAGATTAGAAATTTCAGGACATGCTTTTACTTTTATATTGCTATTGATTAAGGCAATGCAGCTTTCATCTTCCACTAACTAAGTAAAGGCTGATGCGCCATGAAGGTACTGCAATGATTCGGTATTCTCAGCTCAATTTCTTTCAAATAATACGAAACAATCTTATTGCGAAATAAAGATTTTCACCAGCAGACATGTAGTCTAGTAGTTGTCTTTGTCACCAACGGAGACTCGGATTCAAGTCCTACCTCGGCATTTTAGCAATTGTGATATGGGGCTAACAAGAAAGTGGAAGCAGCATAAATCATGACTTTTCCAGCACGGTCAGAAATGTGTAATCAGTTTTCTGTGCTTTACAAAGTAAGTGGTTCACCTCATTGATAAAAGAAAGTGAGAAGAATGCTTATAAGCTTTTTTCAGTAAAACCATAAGAAAAAGAAAAGCATACGAGTCATCACATCTTTATCATATACTTCAACATGTGTTGTTCTGTTCTGTCCATTCTCTCATCTTGTTGGAGAAATTTCAGACTTTGATTCGCAAACTTCAACATATTTTGTGTTTCGTACGATGAACTATACTTTGAGGCTGAACGAAACACGTCTAACAATCTTAATTCATGCGAGTGAGAGGTTTGATTAATCTGGAAAAGTAAAAAAAACAGAGAATTCCACTAAGATGCAGCAAAGAATGATACTAACAGAAATCGACAGTATGTAAAAAGGAAGGGATTGTATCACGTGCTGCAAAAAGTGATGAAAGGAAAAAAAAGAAAAGAAAGAAAGGAGAGGTTCAAGATTTTGTCCTTTTGTGCATGATAGCAACATTACAATCCCTTCTTCAAGTTCAAGGACAACAGGATTTTTTTCTTTTTTTTTTTTCTTTTTGGTCTTGAACTGGGGACCGGTTTACAAGTAATAAAAGGGACAAGCGAGAGATCCTGCTTCAGAAAGTTTTGGATGGAAGACATATACCAGAATCGTTTTCTGCATTTTTCTTTCTTGCTGTTTCTTTGACCATGTTTCTTAGATTTTTCTGGGATTTTTTTTAGATAATACCCAGTAGATTGGTGTTTTACCAACTATTTTATAAGAAGTGTTTTCCTTTTATCTTTTGGATCTGTTTCATTGTAATATGCTAAAAGTTCATGTTTTTCTGGTTGACTACTAATAAATGACAGCATAACAAAGAAGATGGGTTCTTAATCCACTAATTAGATCACACCAAACTGATAACTATCACATCTTATTTGATTTGACATTTTATTGTGGAATTTGTTGCAAATTTTCAGATTCTGTCCAACCTTTTGTAGCCACTGATTTTGTTCACCTGTACAAGATGATAAGTCTACATTGTACAAAAAACTTGACCAGTAAACTACCACTACCGGCCCAAACTGGGAATTTTCTTTGTCCATAACCTCAAAACGGATTGAAATTAAGGAAGCTAGAAATAAATGTTCTTCAACTTCCCAAAGTACTAACGAAAACACGGGTTCGCATTCCACCTCGTTATAAGAAAAATGTTTTGAATTGTGATGTTTTTTTCTTCTTGAATTTTAGTGTCTGATGATTTTACTAAAATTTGACAGTAGTACTATATTTGGGAGCAGTAGTATATGGATAAACCATTCAGATGTAATGTCACATTGCAGATGGAAGAAAAAGGAGGTGGGAAATGAACACTCCCAAAACAGTATTCTCCAAATCATGGTCCCAATTCATACACTTCTGTTAAAGCTGTTAGATTGTCTACTGCTTTTTATACCTTGTTAAAACAAAAGTCCACTGATTTTTATAATTTGTTATTTTCACCACAGTGAAAAAAAGAGAGCAGTAAAAAAACTACCTTTTTACAGTACATCATTAGCAACATCACAAAAAGAGCAAGAGAAGCATCTTGAAACCCTATCTATCATAATCATCATCAACTTTAAGTATAATATAATGTTTCCTATCACTTTGGTAATGAATATCCATCATCAAATCTTTACTAAGCCTAACCAGTTTTAAAACTAAAAAAAGGAAAGTACACAAATGATTGTAGAGAGCATTGACCATCTCTCATCTTCATCCAGTCATCAAAAAAAAAAATCAAAAATTGTTTCCTAATAATCTAAGAAAGAATCATGAATAAATTAGTCTTCTAGCCACCCACTAGGTCAGTTTCTGATAAAAAGTGAGTTCATCCTGCAAAAAAATCCCAAAAGAAAAACAATTGTCAATCCATTATTAATTGACCAGGCTCTCTTGAACTTAAAGAAGAAAAGAAGTAACAGTGATAACGAACAAGAAATATAGTACCTAATCATAATGCAGGACTGGAAAAATTTGTACGAAACTTCGCCATGATCTAGGTGGTGTTTGTTAATCAGGTTATTTTGGCTAACAAGCCATGATGATCAAAATTACTGTGTTGATAATGTTTGGAGTTAATTAGCTGTGACGAAATTAGAAGCATTTACACCTGATAAAAAAAGGAAGTGAAGATAAGGTTAGAAAAAGAAGCAAACAGTAACAGCAAGACCAAGAAAAGAAAAGCTAAAAGAGAGGAGAGAACTAACCTTTTTTTGGTTAGTGGGCAAAGGAATGTCTCCATCAATCCTCCAAAGCAAAGTTTCTTCAAAGTGATTCCCGCCTGCAAATGGGGACCAAATTCAACATATGAATTGGAACGACCAAAAATATTCAAGAAAAATTCCTAAGGGCAAGGAATCTATGCATGGGAATACTTCAATTATATGCCAAGAATATATTCTTTTTCGTTTCGTTGGTTTATCTATTTTCATGTAGATTCACCTAATGCATGTGCTGGTAACCAAAGTTGTAGGTAATATTCAGTCTCTTTAGATATATTCAAAGGGTATCCCCACAAGGCTCAACACCATTGAATTACAGGTACCCTGCCATAGGACCACCATAATAATGGACCATATAGCATTTTTAACCCATTTTCTTTTTTACTTCTCTTTCACCACCAAGGAAAAGACTGAAAAAGAGGAAAACATTTTAAAAATGGAAAGGTAAATTGAAGTTTCACCTCACCTGATCAATTGTGGTTGCCGAACATGTAATTCTTCAAAGATATTTACAGCCTGGTTATAGCCCATAAGAAATGTTTGATCAGCAAAAGGAGAAAATAAGTTGCGACAATAACTCAAGATCAAATCATTAGTTTGTGAGAACAAATAATTTCGATAGAAGTCGTGGGTGCCTAAGTGAATCATCAGAAGGAAAAAAGAGGCTACCTGTCCTTCACCCTTCAAAAAAAGTTGAGGTCTGTGTAGCCATGTGAGTACGGCAAAAGCTCCTCCACCTCAATTCGGGAACTAGAATAACTCATGCTTTTCTTCAATAGGCCATGACTAGACTCGACCTCTGCCCAAAATATGCCATAAACTGGCCTATGATCAGAGAACCTGGATTCGCCACGTACATAAGATACTTGATGGAGACCTTCCCCAAACCATAAAATTCTGTCGCACCTTCACGGACCAAACTAGTTAATCAGAAATGCATTTACCATTTTCACTTTTTCTTAAATTATGCATATTTGCATATAACAATGCTCTTACCAAGCTGGCGTTCGACGTTTCTCCCTTGGGTGCAAATCATCTCCTGCGTATCTGTCTGAATTAGTTGAATATTTGTAAGTAGGTGGGAAATAAATCCTCCCTTCATTCCATCCCATGAATACACGGCCTCGTCTCTGCTCTATCCGTAACTGCAGGATGGCAATCAGCTTAGTAGATGGAAGGTCAAAAATCGAAATATGTTATCCAAACCAGAGAACAAAACCACCAAAGTGGAACTGGATGGAGATTTGTAAACATGCCTGGTCATTTTGTAACAGCGCCCTCCAGTTCTGCATCTCAACTAGTGCCTTTGCAGCTCGATAAGAGAGGGCAATACGATAATTCAAATCCCCAAGCCAAATAACTCGACTGTAACAGTATATGCAATATTAGACAAATGAAAAAGGGAATGGTAAAGATAAGAAAGTGTTCCCATTATGATTTAGGAGGAGAAAAAGAAAAGAACGAATGCAACCAGAATATGGTCACTCAGAAGTTTTTGACATGATATTAATGTTTGTTTTTGGAGATCTTTTAGTGAGGGTACAATTTACTTGAATTTGGAATCCATTATGATCTGAAATCCACAAAAATTTGGAAAAGAGTTCTCTCAAATTCTGTTCTCCTTAGAAACTCACGGCATATATGACGACTCAATTTAATGGACAGCTGAAAAGCAAGTGCTTACTCATGCTCAAGGATGGTTTGTGGAGACTTGTCATCATCTGCACTGCGAACCCGTGGAAACCTTGTTTTCTTAAGGATTTCCATGACATCTGCATTCCTCCTTAGCTCATCCCCGTCCTTCTGTCCAGAGGTTAAATGGCTACAGATGAAGCAAAAAGTTGTCTGGTGTAAGGACATGCTGACTGAAATAGATCCCTGCAACACCACACATAATATTACTTCACTGTTTTCTTGATTGTTATCAGTTGTTATAAAATTAGAAAAGTCCAAATAACAATGCACGTATTAAACTCCATGACTTGTCTAAAGAATACCTTATTCCCAAGGTAACCCATCAGTCCTCTACCAACACAAGAAACTTTCATGTTTTTCACAGAATCCCTCAATTCACTCCTCACCCATACTGTGAGGAATACACCAACCATTTGTTTACTTGCCACCAAACAGTACCTAGAATGCCCCTGCCCCCTGTATCCATCTTCTGCTGATGCAGAACCACAGTACGTTCCGTAGGACATAGGTGAGTAAAGCACAGTGCTTGGTGAATCCCCGGGTCCATTATCATCATCTGATGAACCCCATCTGGTGTAATCACTGGGTCTGGAGTAATCACTAGGTCTAGAGTAATCACTAGGTCTTGAGTAGTCACTGGGTCTGTGACCCCATCTGTTACTGGGATCATAGTCACTGGGCCTATGGCCAAATATTACCCGATCACAGACACTGAACCGCCGATCAAGCTGGGGATGTGGAATGGAAGGGTCATTCTCCATTCTCCAGCTGTTAGAAGTTGTCTGAAACGAGCGGCGATGAAAGAAAGATGCATTCTTCTGCCTAGTTGATCCCTCAAAATCTGCATCCATTTCTACAATTGGTTCAGGAATCGGGGATGGTGTATAGTATCCACCACCACCACCACTACTTCCAGGGAGATTGTTTAGAGTCCTTCTAATGAGTGCAAGCCATTTTTTGGCAGGTCCATTGTCTTCTGCACCAAGAACGTTGCCAGCATTCAAAGGGACGATCTCCTGAAATCTGAAATAGAAGAAGGGAAGAAATACTTCCATTACCAACGGAAAATTTTCATGATATGCTAACAAGAAATGCAAAAATGATAACAACTAAGTCATACCCAAGAACATAAATGTCTGCCGGGGGTGATGCATGAAGCCAGTCATCAAGACTTAAATTACTTGGTGGGGATCTCCCAGCCACATTCCATGTAGCAGTGAAAATGCTGCCCCAAATTGAACACACAAAAGTAGTTGGTTGCCTGCATCTAAGGAAGAAAGAAAAGAGAAAAAGGAGATGAGATTTATGACGGAATACCTGTAGTTCTGCACATCAATGATTCTGGGGTGGTCAAGATTCATTCTCCCTCGCCTGACCTGCTCTGGGTTCTTGATAAACTTCTCTGCATCAAAGTAATGAAAAACATGAAAATTAGCAGCCTTAAAAGAAATCTTAATCCCAACTGAAACATATTCTACAAAGGAAACCTGAAACTTTAATGAAACTGCACCTGTTTTGCTCTTTTTGATTGTGCATGGCTCTCTCTCTGAGAAGCTAGTCCTGTATTCCACTTGACCTCCTGAAATGAAAATTAAATAAATAAATAAATAAAATTCAGAGATATCATAAATGATAAAATTCACAGAGATCATAAAAAAAATGGAATTCAGGGAAGCAGATTCCTTCTAAGCGTAGGTGAATAAAGGTAATGATATCTGATAAGCAAAACACCATAAAGCACCAATTTCAAAAGCATATTCCTCTCTTTTTTTCAGCGTATCAGCAAACCAACCAGAGAATGAGAAATTGTACTGTAAATTTGGCTATGGGAGAACAATAAAGTTTGAGCCTTTTGAGCCTTAGATTTTATCAGAGGGACTAATCATCGAGTAGAAATGCCAACCAACCTGCATAAACATCATCTGCTTGAAAATCCTCATTTTTACTTTTGATATTGAACCACTTTCTGACCATTTTCTTGGACCATGAGAGCTTCACCAAACAAAGAAAAAACAATTAATAAGGTTCGAATTTCGAAAGCCAACCAGTTGTTACAAAATAAATGCAAAGAAACCAAATTCAACACCAAAGAGTAAAAAAAACCTTGCTTTTCTTGGAGTTCTCATCTCTCATTTTTCACCACTAGTTCATATAGCTCTTCTTGTACTTTCCGACCCTCCCCCCAAATTTCCAGTCCTTTGCTTTTAGTGACACTTAAAACACTAGAGAGTGAGGGAATAAAACCCCATGCCTGGAATTCTCCTCAAGCCAAAACCCCTTTAGTCTTTTAAACCTAAACCAATCAGCCCAATGAATGGGAAAGATTCAAACTTTCAACTGAAAAACTCTTGAAAAACAACAAAGTAAGCTCAGACGACGAACAAGAGGACCAGATAGGCAGATGGGTATCCTTAGTATTCTCTTCTAGTGCTTGTTATGTAGTGTATATGAAACAGGGGAACAGAAAAGAACCAACCCACAAGAAAGGAAAAAAAAAAGAAATTGAGTAGACAATCAGTCAAGAGGGACAAGAACTTTAATGCGTGGAAGTGAGAAGAGATTCTTGAAGTAGAACGAGACAATGCAGCAGACATAAAGAGAGAGAAGAGAAGGAAAGCAAGTTTCAGACACAAGGGAGAGGGGGAGAGAGCCACCAGCGAAAGCAATTTCTTTTCTTTTTCCTTTGAAAACAAAAGAAAAGAGAGCCTCGTTCTTCTCATAAAACAGCAAAGTATCGAATTTGAACAGAATAAAGTGCAGCAAAGAGAGACATATTGATATTGGACTTGGTCTTACTCTTAATGGCTGCCTTTTCCTTTTTCCATTTTTCTATTTTCTCTCCCAAGAATTTTAAAGATATACCGCTGCTACAAATTTCGAGGTGGAGCACACCTAGTCGGTATCCAAACGACGAGTCGTTTAACTCGGTTTTTCTTGTGGCAGCAGGGCAGGTGACAAAAACTGGGCTTGGGTCGGCACTCAGCAGCAGCAAAGTGTGGCGGGTTAGAGCGTGTCATAGTGTGCTCTGTGCACTGTCGTTTCTTTCTTTTTTCGGTTTTCCTCCATCAAAGTGGAAAAAAAATAGTAAAAAAAATAAAAAGGAGGAAAAAGATAAAGGAATGTAATGTGCATTATTTACAAGTACTGTATTTCATCTCTGTTTCTATCTTATGATCTGTCCCTTTCTTTTTCTTTTCTTATAATTTCATTTTGTTGTGGAAGAGCCATGTTGTTGGAGGGTTTATTGAGTATGGACAAATTAAGGGATACCGTAATCCTATACTATAATTTTTCTTTTCTCCGGGGAGGTTTTGTGAGCCTAAATTTTAAGTTTGTGCCCTACCGAAGGGTATCTACTAAAAAACCCACATTTCCTGTTTATATTTGTATCTTTTTAATAATAATAATACTAATAATTTTGCTCTGCTCAAGGGAGCATGTCACCGGCCTCATTGCAGCAAGATTTAATTACTAATTTGTAAGGAAAAGGAATGTAGGGAATGTAGAGTACTGTTGTAGTTACACTTTTGAACGGTCTCTTGCCTCAATCTCTCTATCTCGTGTCTTCCAAAACAAGGGCACTAGTCCCAATTTTACGGCCCTAAAAAATTTCCATATACCCTCCTTGCTTTGATTTGTAGAAGCTACTAACATTTTGGTGCTAGATACATTTTTGACATTAGTACTCGCATCATAAGAATGGAAGAACAAAAATGGGTGTGTTAATATCACTCCTGCACTTAGACATAGGCTAATACTCGAGTATAATTAATTTTATTTAAAAAAAAATAATACGAACTCGTAACCTCAAAGCTATTAGAAGTTAAATTTCGGATTGTCTTTAGTGAGTGTTTTTTTATTTTGTTGTTGTAAGAAACAGAGCAGGTTTTTGTATCCCTAGGTGTAGGACTAGGCGACTGACTGACCTCAAATTTTACAGAGGAGAGAATGGAAGTTGCTTTGTTCTTTGGTCACACAAAGGAAAAAGGATCTAAAACTGAAACTCTGAAATCTTGCTTGTTGTGCCCCCCGCCGACGCCGTTCATGCTTCTAACTTTTTGGGCGGCTCCTCCTCAGGCCAACCTTTTATATTTTTCTTATTAAAAAATGATTTCAGCCACACACAAATCCCAGTTGCTTTCAGTTAATTTTACAAAAATAAATATAAAAAATTAATCTTTTCTGCGATATCCTCATCATTAATTGTGGTCAAAATTTTATACCATAATTAATGGCTTAATTTATTATGGCTGACGGCGGATCAGTGCTAATTACAAAATGGAAAAACCATAACGTAATTAAGTGTAGTTTTGATGCGTTATTGCTTAATTGGACCCAATTAGAGAGATGATTAAGGCCTGTATAAAGTTGCATCGTTGTCCTACTTATCAGATTTATAAATTGAAACACACCCAGTTGTCCCATCATAAGGTGTTCGTTTTTCGCCTTTATTCATCGGATTAAAAGAAGAAAAAACCATACATTAAGATAATTTGAGTCATATCATGAGCTAGGTTTGAATACTTGAACCGATCAAATTAATTGGAATAAATATTAATTCATAAGTAATTACTTCATATATATAGATCGAGTTGAGAATCTATTTTGTACGGTCAGATTAATGATGTGTATGTGGTGACGTAATTCTTGATTCGTATGAATTTTAGAAGAAAAAAGAAAGAACATGATGGTTTCTGAGTCTTCAAATGTGTGGGTCTCAAGGAATCATTTCAAGCAATGTAAGGTGGAAAAAAAGTGAAGATTAAATAATGCAAAGAAACTTTGCAAAGTGAAGAGTTGGATATATACAAATCAAAGATTAATAAAAGAGAGCAAATATGGCTCCATAAATGGTTGGAATTGTACACATAAAAGAGCAACAGGATCGGCCCTACATTATTTGTTTATTTTCCAAATTAAACCTTTGACAAAATGGTATATCTCCATGGGAAAATGAAGCTTTGTTTTCAACGATGATATGATACAAAAGTCGTGTCTCAAATGCTTCTTTTTTTCTTCGTCCCTCAATTTAAGATTCTATGGGATATTTTCATTTCTTATTTTCTTTTGAATTTAACTATATTTTCGTAATTATAATTTAAATAGAAACTTCAAACATTTGAAATATCGTCTTGTCAAATTTCTAATCACATTTCCTTCCATTTTCTGGGGAACTCAAGCTGACCTATTCCATCGAGGAAGAGGCATCTAGGAGACAAAATGCTCAAAAAATTCAACAAAGAAATAATGAAGTCGTGATCCATATGATAAAAAAGAGAGGGAGGGTTTTTTTTTAAGAGAAAAGAATATTAACTAGTTGTGGTACGAAACTTCCGTTATATCTTGAAATAACCTAAATTCAAAAAGGGGAAGGAAGCGAATGAACTCTTTAATTAATGTGATAAACATGAAGGGACAAATAATTTGCCGAGAAGTTCATCTCTCCCGATGAACACAAGAAACTTTCACAATATTTTAAACCAGTCTAAGTTGTGTTAAATCTGATGAACCAATTAAGCTCGAACAAGACGTAGACACCAAACAAGCATGTAGAATCAGTATATACATATGATTAACAATGACCGAGCATTATAGAGACCACCAGGAGTTTGATCCTCTAAAAAAACAAGAATTCATAAATATAGGTTTAAGACTATGCCACTGCATGTGATCAATCTCAATATATTGATGGACCACAAAAAAATAACTAAATCAATTATCCCTGTCCATCCGATTTTTTGTCCATACATGAGCAATGGAAGAACAAGAGAATTTCTGGGATTAAAGGAATGATTGAGAGAGGCATATATCTTGTACAATATCTCAAAGAAAAATCTGAATAATTATTATTATTGGACTAATAATATTGATGAGTGACGCAACAAAGTAGGTCAAAAACAAACATAACGTAAAGAATATGGATATGCTTTGTGCACCTTTTTTTGGGTTTTCCAATTTCCATTCGTAATTATATGGTGAATCTTTTCTTAAGTCTTAAATCAAAGATAATTACGAGGCAGTCAAAGTTAGAATATTGGATTTGGATCATTGACGATCTCTTCTTTTCTTCTTTTTTCGTGGATTCTTTTTGTCTTCTTTGGACCCATATGCTGCTATGCATGCCATTTCCCAGCTACCTTTTATGTTCAATTACCATGGTTTTCATGCGTTATAATTAGGCAAAATGCATGGGTTTTAATAATATTTACACTTTAAAATTTGTACTCACTTTTGAAGTTTTATTAGTTATATCCCGGAACATGATGTACATGGTACTCCGAGTGTAATTTAGATTTTAAAAAGTTATAACTATATTAGGAAAAACTTACAAACTTACAACCTGTGTAATTAAATTGTAAACATTCTCCTGATTTTTGAAGAATTTATTGGTATTGACACGACAAAAACTCAATTAGATTGGTTCATTATTCTTTTTAATTTTCTTCCTTTCTACGCGCTATGTATATAGCATACGGATGGCATTTGTTCTTCCACATTGATCTACTTAAATCAATTTTTGGTAGTCGCGGTCACTATTCTTCACCAAATTTATATATCGAGGAGCAATGGGGTATTCATTGTTCGGTGGGCGAGAGTTATGAGAATGTTTTGTAGTTAGCACAAGCAATGGACCACTGCCAATAAATTTTCACAACTGAGRTTGTAGTAAATTAATGACAACCGAACTATAATTCCTTTTATTGGATAGGGATCGAGGGGGGAAAATGGTACTAGTAAAAACATACCAAGAAAAAAGTTGCAAGTACTGTACGTGAGATATATCCTAATTAACACTCATTTCATTATACAAGATCATATGCTCAGCCAATGGTCAAATTATTTATTAATTGTCTGCTAACAGTAGAGTACGAACTACATAACTAGATTAAACCATACGCTTGGGAAGTGAACTAATTATTACTTCAATTAAAACTGTGTGGATTACGAATTGTTTTGGATTTGTTTATATATATATTTTGTTGAGAAATAATAAGAAAACAGAGGTACGTCGAAGATCATGCAATAAATGATGTATGTAATAAATAGAGAAGAACTGATCAAGTGATATGATCTTGATTGCATAAGGGGTCAGGTCAGAAAAGAGGAGCCACACTCACCACTCACTTGCAATGGCACTTGTTTTTGTTTTGTGGTACTGCTCAACTTTGCTGACTCCTTTCTTTCTTCTTCCTTTTTTTTTCTATCTTTAATTCTGCGCATTATTAACGCCACCTTCCATATTGCCCCATCAAATCATCCAAGTTAATGTCATTTTCAACCTCCCTTCTCTTGTTAGCAACTAAGCGTTATTTGTGTAGGTGCTATATATGTAAGCGTACCAATATCTTTTATCGAACTACTCATAAGATTAATTCAGAGTCTCCTAATATTTATCTATTAGAATTGACTACCAAGATATGTAATTACTGAGGATAATTGTTTAATTCAGAGATATAAAAAGAAAACTAAGTATTGTGGATTATGTTTGTGTTTCTGCTGTTCAAGATCTATTTTAATGCAAATCTGACATTGCACATGTTTGAATGTTTTTTTTTTCCAGCATCAAGAAATTCAGCACACATAATGTTTTAGTAATAATAGCAGAGCATAGCACCCAGATTGGTGGGTTATGAGTTGGTTTTGACTGCCTGAAAACAATTCTTAGAATTCGTTTGGAAACCCACTCCTATTTTGCATCCTAAAGGTAAACAATTAATCAAAAAGTTAATTTTTTTTCTAGAAAATAAAAAAAGATTATTGTTAAATTAGAAAGATTTCAACTCAACATTAGCTTCTAATTTGACTTTATCATTTTATGGTTGACACATATAAGTCACTATGGCATAGTTCAATAATTTGTTAAAAAAGAACAAAACTAAAATGATCTAATATGAATGAAGGCCCCATTGAGGTTTTAATGGTCTATGGGCCTTGTTTTGATCAAATGTGAAGGGCCCATTATGGCAAGAGAGGCCCAAAAGTAAACACTTGGTTGTCCGCCGACGTTGGGGTTCTAATTTGGAGAAAACCCAGAAATTCACGCTATTGCCATTTGCCACCCACGACCACGATCCTCCGACTCCGAGAACAATGAGTACCCAAGCAAGTTTCTTAAAATTGGTCGGAAACTAAAACAACCTTTGATTCTTGATTGACCTCATTCTCTCCTTCCACTTCGTTATTGACCCATCTCTAATACCGGTCATCTCTTATTCCTCTGCTTTATTTTATCTCCCATCTCTAAGATAGAAGAAAAATAACAAAACTTCACACCCCAGTTAATAAAAATGGCTGCTTTATTACTTCGCCATAAAAAGTTCTCATCTTTGAGAGTTTCCGGCATTCTAAACGGTTAGTATTTATTTGTTTCTTATTGCTATTTCTGTGTTGTCATTATAGGTTCTTGTGTTTGATTCCATGTTTTTATTGCTTCTAATGTTGGGCAGGTACTTATGTGGAATTTAAGGTTCGAGCTTTAGTTGGCGTCGGCAATCTGTGGAGGCAGTACAGTACTGGAAAAGCTACTGCCAAGATAGATTTCACGGACTTGACGTAAGTAGTTCTGTGCTAACTTCTGTTGAAATTGAAACATATTGAAATTGCTCTGTAACACTTGGTGTAAATTGCACAAACCTGCTCATCTAAATGAAAATGTTTTGAAGAAAAGAAGTGGCTTCGTGTTCATTTTATGATGATTTTCTGTTTCTTTATCAATATATGTTTTTAATATTTGGGCTGCTTCCTTTTGATTCAGTTGTCCTCATACATGGTACCCTGTAGCTAGAAGAAAGAACCGTAAGGTTTTTTTGCATGTGGGCCCCACAAACAGCGGCAAAACATACCAGGCCTTGAAGCGGCTCGAAGCAAGTCCCTCTGGTATGCAGTGGCTGCTAAATGAAATCAGGATTTGTATGCTGTGGCTGCTAAATGAAATCAGGATTTGCTTTAAAGTCAACCCTCTTTCTTGGCAAAGGGTATGCTAGGATATATGTGTTATGCAGAGTAGCTAACTATTTTGGTTGGTCTTGTCACTCGGTAGGCATATACTGCGGTCCTTTGAGATTGTTGGCATGGGAGGTGGCAAAAAGATTGAACAAGGCAGGGGTTCCTTGTGACCTAATTACAGGACAAGAGAGGGAGGAAGTTGAGGGTGCTAGGCACCTGGCTGCAACAGTTGAAATGGCCAATGTGAACTCTGACTACGGTTGTGCTGTTGTTGATGAAATTCAGGTATATTCATGGTTGAAACATTTATTGTATACCATCTTTACTGTGTCAAACAAATCTGAGCTTCTTATGCTCTGTTGAATGCAAAAGTAGTGTGTTTTTATTTACTTGCTTATGGCATAACTTCCATTAAACATGCTAGCATGTCCCCATAAGGAGCAGATGCTGTGCTAAAACCATAAGTGGGGTATATGTTTCTGTTCCAATGGTTTTCTTTTCTTGTATTTTGGTGAGGCCACTTGGTTCTTCTCAAGTTTTATAAACTCTTCATTGGATGGCTTACTAATTTTGCTACAAGTGCAACTTTTGGGCCTCTTTTTACTTCACGATTGGTTGTTTACATATTTTAAGGCAGAGCTGCAGGCTTATTAAAAATATACTCCTTCAGCTGGTCTCTTATTTTTATATTGATCTTCTCCTTTTCTTTTAATTCAGATGATAGGGTGTAAAACAAGGGGTTTCTCATTTACACGTGCCCTTCTGGGACTTGCTGCTGATGAACTTCATCTTTGTGGAGATCCAGCTGCTGTTCCTCTGATTCAGGAATTACTGGGAGAAACTGGTGATGACGTTGAGGTAACATAATTATTAGCAATGCACAGGATGATGACACTCCTGCAAATATATCTAATCATCTCACCACCATGTCATATCCCTACGTGGTGGTTTGAGGAGAAATGGAAGGCTAGAAATATGGAGCTGGCTTGAGTTTCTAGCTCTTCAATCTTGTTTTACAAATACAGGGAGCACTCCTGGAATGGTTGTGTATTGACCTTCCAGTGAAACAAAGTTTAAGGGACTTTGATTTAGTAAAGAGATGACAATTTGAAAGATTGCATCTATTGATGCGTCAATGCTATATGGCATTTTATAATGCATGCATAATGCTCCTGGAATGGTTGTGTATTGACCTTCCAGTGAAACAAAGTTTAAGGGACTTTGATTTAGTAAAGAGATGACAATTT
>NBIL01151186.1:0-10877 GCA_002752925.1 Viola pubescens var. scabriuscula | reverse complement strand
TTAATTTATTTATGATATTAGATAAATATTACGTGGTAGATGTTAGATTATAAATAAATTGATATTGTTAATTTTTAACATTGTTATAAATAAAATGTTAATTATTTGTTTAGAAAAAAAGATTGATTTAAATAATGTAAATAAATAACACTAAAAATGACTAATGCCCTTTATAGTCATTTTACACTCAAACTATAGTTCCAAAAGCAGTGTTTACCAAACACCAAAAACAACTTCTCGTTTTCCACAACACTTTTAAGAAATGTTTACCAAACAGCACACTGCTTTGCGCAAAAGTGCTTTTCCCACAGCACTTTTCGGACCAGAACCGGAACGCCAAACAGACCCTTAGTATGTAAGCTAAATTGCTCCTGTAAGAAAAATAGAAATAGGATAAAATAAAATAATGAGATCCCTTAGTATGTAAGCTAAATTGCTCCTGTAAGAAAAATAGAAATAGGATAAAATAAAATAATGAGATAGGTAAAATAATAAAGAGTTGAGATAAGGTTAGGGACATAAATGGAATAAGAAAAGGAAAGGATAAGGTTCGTGAAAGGAAGAGAGAAAGAAAAAGAAAAGGAAAAGAAAAGAAAAGAAAAGAAAGTGGGAACGAGAGAGAGAGGGAGTAGAAACGGTTGCTGCTGTTGGTATAGCTTAGAGAATCCAGTAAGTTCTTTTCCTTACCTTAATTATTTACATGGGTCTTTCAATTAACGAGTATGGAAATAGCTTAGGTTCAATTTTGGGTGAGTAAACTAGTTTTGTTTGGGTGTACGGGAGCAACTGGGTTAAGTTTTGTTTAGTAAATTCTGAATATGAATGAATAGAAATGTTAAGCATGGGTGTTGAATGATAGCTAAGTGAGATATAATTAATGGGGTTTGTTTAATTAATTGAAAGGATTGCTAAAGAAGGCTTAAATTTGAAAAGAAAGAGGGAATAGAGAGTTAGGAAGTGGAATAAGAAATGGGAGATGGTAGTGGTTAGTTGTGCCAAGATTGGTTAAAGGACATAGTACAGAATTTCAGTTTAGTCCCTTAATTTAGTTTTTCGTGATGAAATATGCTATTTAATTGTGGTGCTAGGTGAGAAGCCAGCGAGTTCACCTGCTTTGGAGTAAGCTTGAGATGTGAAGCTTATTATGACTTTTGTTGTATATACAAACTGTGAGTGGATAATGCAACGCATAAACTTCATGATAATATTGCATGCTAGTTGTTCGTATGAATTATGTTATGATTATATACGGTATTACAGTGACAATATTGGTAATGATAGATGGTATATTATCTTTATGAAGTATGTTATGACTGTTGATACGAGCATGAGGCGGGCTAAGTATTGGACAAGAAGGGCAATGGCATGGCATGGCAAGCCAAAGGGAAGCCTCGAGACTTAGATTCGAGGACGAATCACCTTGAAGGGGTTGGTGATGATACGAGCACGAAGGCGCTCGCTTGCACCTCACGGGATGGCCGAACAAACCATGATGAGCCAAAAGCCTTTCCGCGCCACCCTAGCAACCCGTGAAGGCCATGACGGCCTTATCCTCCAAGCTTGGCCAAGACCGCAACTTTCCCAAGACCGCCAATCTTGGCCAAGACAAGAGCTTGCCCAAGACCGCCAATCTTGGCCAAGACAAGCGCCATCCCAAGCCTTTCCAACGTTCAACCCATGCCGCCCAAGCCTAAGCATCAAGACCTTATATCCTAATGGTATTTGGGTATTTACCCTTGTAATAACTCACAAGTATAAATAGAAGGAGATAGCCTCTTTTATACTTGTCTTTTCTTTAATTGTTGAGTTTATCTCCTTTTCAAAAGACCAATTGTTCTAGTTTAGTTTAAGGTTCATAGAACCGGGGTTACTAGAGCCGAAATCCATACATCTTGCCTTATTGATTTGAGTAAGTTTCAAGTTTCTAAAACTTGGAAGGGTCATTCTTGGGGTAAGAGATCCTTGATTAACAAAGGCAAGGTTGCTTAGAAGATGTTCTAGGAGGCTTTGTTTAGTTGTCAAGTTCCATACTTGTTTATCATCAATACATCTTCCTTTTCTTCCATTTAATCCACTGTGCCTTCCGCATCTCTTCTTACGATGTTATCCTCTCCATTTTACACCATAAATCCGTCCATTTATCACCTCACAATCGGCTATCAAATCCAACCGTCAAAGGAGACTAGATCCTTCAAGCTCAAGCATCTTGGTCATCCCTCATTGGATCCAAGATCGTATCAAGTGGTAGTGGAGCTCCAAGGCGTTCTCTAGGTTGGTTTTTCTTGTTCTCCTCTGTCTTTAGCATATTTTGAGTCATTCTTTAGGTTTTTCTTCTAAGGGAAACCCGTGCAAAATCGTTCTACATCCATGTGCTCAAAGCTGTCCATTTTTCTGTTTTCGTGTTCATCTTCCTCCAAGTGTATCTTGAGTTTTCTGTCATATTGTTTCCTATTTCTTGAGTCTATCTTGTAGCATTTTTTGTCTAGTTTCTTGTGGTTATTTTTTCGGAATTTTATTCTATCATTTTCGTGCTCAAAATGTAAACTTTCAGTAGGGTGTGTTCTTGGTGTTCTTGCTACAAATTTTATCTTCTAGTGATTTGATCTTTGCTTGATAAAAAAATCTGATTGTTTGTGTGTTGATTGATCATCTAGAGAATTAATCTTCATCACCTTCATCCATTTCGTGCTTGGTGTTCTTGTTGGTATTCATGTGTTCATCGAATTGCAAGAACAAGTGTCATGTGTGCCATGTGCTCTTTGTGGTCCAACTTTTATTTGCTTCTGTAGTTGTCATCCATCTTCTCTTCACATAGCCGGCCCTAGGGTAGCATCCTTACCCTTCTCTTGGTTGTCATACAAGTCTACTTGGTTGTCATACACATCCACCTCACTTGACACCTCATTGGACACATCACTTGACACATCATTGCACGCACACTTGCCACGTCACCTAAAGTGCCACATCATCTCTACTTGCCACATCATCAATTTTTGACATTTAGTGAAAAAAATTCTTATCTTGCAAACTACTTGTTATACACTTCTTTGCATTATTTGAGATGTCTTTCATCATTTAGGCTCTCTTGCACTCATTCAAAAGAATAGCAAGGAAAGAAAAGAAGGGATAAAAAGAACAAAAATAAAAAAAGAAAGAAAAGAAAAGAAACATATATCCCTCATTTCAAAAAAAGAAAAGAAAAGAAATCAATGAATATGAGTCACAAGCAAGAGGCTATGATGCATGTTATCTTTGAAGTGTAGTGGTTTTTTATGTTAGGTGTGCATTTTTGCAAGTTGAAGTGGCTTTTCCTTCTCTTTCTCATTTTTCGAGAAAGAGGCTATGATTTCTTTTGGGCAGTGTCTTCCTTTTCGATTTGTATGAGTTTGGCTGCCCAGAAAATTCTGAAGTTTTGTGTGCATTTAGTTCATTCTGTTGTGAACATTTGTTCTCTTTTGATCTTTTTCTCTTTCGGTCGTCTTGCCATACATTTTTGCATCCCAAGAAAAGTATGCAGATTGCGCTTGAAATTTCTGTTCTTGTGTAGCTTGTGTCTTTCATTTTTTCGTTATTGAACATTGACCTATATTTTCTTATAATTTTCTGTAGTGAGTTTGTGGACCTTGAGAAACGAAAGAGTTGTTGAGGTACTCGGTTGACTGCTAACGACACAGAAAAGCTAATTAACAAGAAATTCCATTCGTGGCTCCAACGAAGGGTATGGAATAACATACCTTAAACTGAATCATCATTCTTATTTTGTTATCACCTAACAAAACAGTAACTTGTTCCTTTTTACGTAATGATGGCCAACTCAAACTTTGTTGCAAAAATTGTTGCTCTAGGGATTGGTCCTAATAGGATTGGGAAATCATACTCTGGGTATGTTATCAATGGCACAAGATATCATACCTTGGGGAGAGAGGAAGAAAGGAAGAGATAAAATAGTGGTGTTGTCAACATTTCTGAAATTGGGGAAGTGAGTTTTTATGGCAGATTGAGGGAAATAGTGGAGTTAAATTACTCAAACCACTTCAAAGTGGTGATGTTCAAATGAGTTTGGGTGGATGTCATTCGGACTAGTAATGTAATGTTCAAACGTGATGAATTTGGGTACACTCTTGTCAATTTCTCACGCTTGATACACACTGGTGAGAAGGATGAAGATGATCCGTTCGTGTTTTCATCTCAAGTTCAACAAGTCTTTTATGTGCAAGACCTGAAATACCCCCATTGGTCTGTAGTTGTTAGAAGCAAACCAAGGGATTTTTATGACATGGCAAATGAAGAATTGTTAAATGATGGCCCTAGTTTGCTCCTTACCAGACTGGGTGAGGGATGATGTTGATGATGACATCGTTGCATCTCTTAACTATTTTTTATTTTACTGCAATTCTATGTCTGGATTTTGTTTGTGATTTTTGTGAGTTGTAATTACATGTGTTCTGTGTCGTATGTTTCTTGTCAAAGGTTGGCATTTTGCAACAGCTGAACATTTATTATTTTTATTATGTTTCATGAACTGTTCATTTATTTGAAACAGCTAACAAATTATCATTTTTTTAATTTATGACATATACTAACAGTTTAATCTTGTGAGTATATGAAAGCAGAATGGTAAGAAGGTCCAGAATTGCAACTCAAGTAACCGTTATCAGAGCTGAACAGGCTGCTAATCAAGTTCAAATTGCAGCTACACCTCAACTTGTACCCCAACAGAACCATGCCCCTCAACAGACTCAGCTTCCTCAACAACACCAAGTTCCTGTCCAAAATCAGGTTCCTCCACAAAACAAAGTTCCTCAGCAAAACCAAGAAGCAAATGGTATTATCTACTCAATGTTTTATAAATCCATATTTGCAAGTCTCATGTTCTTATGAACAAGTTTGATTTGTTGTCACTTTTTTTGTTTAAGGTGCACCAATTAGGAGAAGGACTCGAGGGCCAACAAAAATGTCTTGGGTATGGAATTTGAAGGACAATGAAAGGATTATGGTGGAAGTGAATACGAATGGTGCCCCTTGCAAAAGATCTGCCAGCATTTTAGGCAATTTTTTGGGTTCAATTGCAAGGAATGGGGCTTACGTACCATTAAGCATTCTAAGTGGAGCCACCAATCATTCCAGCCTCACAAAGAGGTTATGCTCGACATTGTGAAGGTAAAGTGTCTAATTATTATATTCTGACTTCAATGTTACATTAATCATTATTCTGTTTTAACTTTAATCTCCTTTTATGTAGTCCAAATTTGCATACCCTCCTGAAACTAAGTCTTGGGTTTTGAAGTCATTAAATAAAAAATGGAAGGACTTTAAAAGTGAACTTAAAGGTTACTATTACTGCCCATTGAAAACAAAAGAGGAGGTTATTAGAGATGTCCCTGAAGGTGTGTTAGCTGACCAGTGGAGCCTTTTGGTGAATACATGGTACACCCATGAAAATCAGGTATACATTATTTGATTGAAACTAATCTTGTGATATATTATAAATTTGCTGCCTTATTTGTTACTCATAAACTGATCTATGTTTTCATTTTTATTGTAGTTGTTAAGTGAAAACAATTCTGCCAATGCAAAAAAAAGAAAGAATGTGCATTCTACTAGGAGGAGAAGTTATGCACAAGTTAGTGAGGAGCTGGTAAGTTCCAATTTCTTAATATTATATTCCATCTCTTTCTTTACTTCCATTAATCCCCATTTCAAGATTATTCATGAGTACTAAATTTTCGGTTGGGCTCATGTTCTTAACAGAAGGAAAAGAATGGCAAAAAGCCTGACAGGTTACAACTATTTGATGCTACTCATAAAAGAAGCGATGGCACATATGTTGATGAATCTTCTAAAGAGTTTATGGTATGATTCAGTTCTCCTATGCTCCTTTAACATTATTTTATTAAAAAATTATAATGCCTGCTGATACTAAATATATTTGAGGAGAAAGCAAAACAAATCAAGATCCAACGTAGTGGGTCATCAGGAAGTAGTGAAAATGAGGAAGAGAACTCTGAAATCAATGAGCAAGTTTTCCAAGAATTAATGGGACCTGAGCATAGTGGTCGTGTCAGGGGTGTTGGGTTAGGTCCAACTCCTACTACTTATTTTGGTCCAGCCTTTTATAATGTCAATTCAAGGGTTGAAGTCACCACTGCAAACAAAGACCAATCAGAGGAGCTGAAAGCTGTGAAAGAACAACTTATGCAAATGACAACCACACAAGTTGATATGGCGCAGACAATGGAGTACCTGAAGGCAGTTATTGCTCAAATGCATGCAGGGAATGCTCCAAATACTCAGGTAAATCCTTATACTTTGCTTGTGAAGATTACCTGATGTGGATTACCTTTGCAAGTGTTAGTTTATCTGATTATTGCTCAAATGAATGTAGTAAAGAAATTAATGACAACATTAGTTTTTTTGCTTTCATTTTTTTTACATATAGATGCAATTAGCAATACAAGTGGTTGAATCCAAGTGTTTCTTTGTGACTTTTGAACTACTTATGCAAATAAATAGTTTGAGTTCGATGATTCCCTCACATGTTTTCATTTATTTCCTTTGTATCTTAGAGCTGATATGTGATACGCACAGAGTATATATTAAGAACTTTTTTGGAATTTAAAGTGAGTTTTCTCATTAGCATTGAGTTTTCTCTATTGTATCATTTCATTGTGTTGCATTGTGTCTTCTCATTTCCACGTCTTAATTCTTGTAAGTTGCGTTGTGGTATATCTCATTTCCATGACTTCTCTTATCTGTGATTTTGATTTTCTTGTGAACAGATACACGATGGAAATAGTGGACATTATAATCAGAGATCGTCGCACTCTTGTTATGATCCTAATGCAAACGATGCTACAACTGCTGCACACACAATCTGACAATGCTTTTCTGCTGCACACTATTTTGTTTTTTGCTGCTCAAGAATTGCCTTTGATACATGCTGGAGGAAACTATGTATTTTGCCTTTGTTGCAGTTATGTTTGCATTAAGAAGAATGACTATGTAGTGGAAGTTTATTGCGTTGACAGATTCTGGTACTTTTTAAATTTTGATACAAATATATAAAAAATGTCTTTATCCTTTAATCTGTTGTTTTTAATCTTTGCTGGTTCAAATAAGTTTCAATTTAGCTTATTGTGTTGATATTTGCTAAAAGAAATACCACTAGTAATTTATTCCTAAAAAATAAAGGAAATTGATATAGATTTTAAAAAATGACATGGGATGGTTGGGACGGCTGGGACAATTGGATAATTAGGGCGGTTGATGGGTGTCGAATCCGTTAAAAATAAGTAAAAGTTACAACTTATTACTAAAAACAAGTTAATTGTAGATAGCAAGTAAGAGAATAGATCTACAAAAAGCAATGGTATGATTTTTGTGTGTGCTTGGGAAAACCAAAGATAAGACTTAGGTGGAAATTTGGGGTTTTGTTTGAAAACTAAAAACTGGAAAATTATTAAGCAGTTAAACAGTCTTGGGTGAAGTTAACAAAAATGAGACGGGTTCCTAGCAGAGGCTCGGTAAGCTATGAGATATAAGTTACAATCATTGACGCAGAGATGTTCATCTTTAGTCTACAGAGCTAGGACCAAGGTTGCCCTTAGATCCCTGCTTCCCTCTTGTATCAACACCACCTTAAGTACCCTTAGAGATGAATGTCTAACCAACTAGCACCTTGCTAGTTAAAGGGTATCAATCGAGACTATTTCTGATTAGCCTTTCTCCTCATAGCGATTATCCACGCTAGGTGTTTACTTCGATCCTCTTGGGCTCATGGCCAAGACACCAAGAGGAATGACTGTTCGTTCTCTACTTAACTCTAGATTGACCAGACCTAAAATCAATCAGAAAATACGTTAAGATAAATTCGAGATTAATTAAATGCAGATTTTAATATTAATAAAATTAATTAGGTCTCATGCAAGCTTATACTCATGCCTTAACGCCTCTGTACACACAAAATTCCTCCGTAACAGGAGAAAATTACACCTGTCAAATTACAAATGTTGAATGTAGAATAAAGTGGTTCTTCTTCTCTTGATTCCTCTGATTAATGAATCAGTCTCCACTCCGGATCTGGATCTGGACTTGAATTTGGTGGATGACGGACTGGCCTTGAATCAGCTTGTAATTCGCGGTTGATTTGAGAAGAAACCGGCCTTGAATCAGCTTGTGGCTTCTGCTTGACTTGATTTGATGTGGTTGAGAGAGAACCGNCCTTGAATCGGCTTGTGGCTTCTCCTTCTTGCTTGAAGACGATTTGCTTTTGTTCTTGATCTTTGCAGCACTTCTTCTCTCCAAGAATCTTCTTCTTTTCACCCTCTAATGAGGTCTCTATTTATAGGCTCATAAGGATGATTTTGAGTTTAGAAAGACACACATGTCTTCATCTCATTGGTCCAATGTGTAACCGACATCATTAATTAATTTTCATATTAATTAATAATTAATTTGACATTTAATCAAATTAATAAATAAATATAATATACATTTTAATCTCTTCAAATATGAGCTTGGTAATGGGCTTCGACCAAATAAGCTTCATGGATTTCGGTAAATGGGCTTCGTGGCTCTTTATAAGCTAGGCTGAATATTTTAAGATGGGCCGCAATTTTGATGTCTACAAATACCCCCTCAAGATTATATTACTTGACGAAGTAAATTAATTTTGAACCTTGTTTTCCTTGTCGAGTGAGCTTGATTTGTTGGATTGTAGGTCCAAATTTATCACGGATCGATTTTTTTTGCACAGAGAAACTTGTCATCGAATGTACATTTTCTTTGGAACTTGTACCAAGGAATTGATTTGTAAAAGAATTCACGGGCTTGGATGAATGTCCTCCTTTTTCCTTAGAATTAATATGTGCAGTAATTAATTCAGTACATCAATCAATAAACTGATTACTACCATAAATCAATCCTATAATTGAGCCTTTAATTAATTAAGTGGATCAAGCCAATTAATCAATATTCACCCATATGGATCGATATCTGCAGAGAAGCTAGAAAATTATGGCAAGAAATTCCACGAAGGAAGGTAGCCAGAATTGCTCCAATTCAAAAGTGCTAATTGCAATTTGAAATAGGAAGAAGCCAAAATCATGGTAAACTACCATAATTAAAACCCTACTTTGTGCATATAAGGGGCTTTCTTTCTTTTCTTCCTCATTCTCATCTCTGCTTCTCTTCTGTTCACGATTGGGTTTCTTTCTTTTCCTCGTTTTTTTTGTTTTGTAATTGCTTGTGCCTTTGACTTTGAGCTCAGTTGTACGGCAATAATCCTTTCTTTTGTTCTTGCAGGGACACCAATCCGGAGAGCAACCAAGCAACCGGTCAGATTAATTTTTCTGCATTTTTTTCTCTTTTTATTTTATTTTATTGGTTGGTCGGACCGGGGTTTCCGGGCGGTTGCGGGCCGCTGGACCGCTGCTGGCCCGGTTGTTGGACGGCTGGGCCGCTGCTTGCCGGAGTTGCAGGTGTACCGGTAATGGTACCGGTGCTGGAGGTTGAAGACAAAGTTGAATTTGTCTTTTTTCTTTCCTGGACGAAGACAGCATCCTCCTTTGCTTTTCTTTTTTTCCTTTGGACTGGGCCCTTTTTTCTTTGTTTTCTTTCTTCTTTACGATGCATATGCTCTTTCTTTTTTCTTTTTCTTGCTATTTTGCGGCTTTGACTTTTTGCTAACCCCTTCCTTTTCTTGCTGCAGGGACGATTCCTAAGGTTTTTTCCTTCTTTTCCTTTTTTTAAAATTTTTTTTTATGATTAAATAAATTAATCATTGCTATGATTTTATTGGCTCATTTTTTCCATTTTTTTTTTTACACACGCTAACACTCATTTTTGCCTCTCTTTTTTTTTTCCAGATGACGTCATCCTTGTCACGATCCGCTGCTGTCGCTCCCTTGCCACCTATTGATATTGACTGGATTGCCAAAATCTTAGGTCAAGGGCAGAAAGGACGAGTCCTTTATTTCCCGGAGACCGAAGTGAGGCATCGTTTGCAATCCGGAGGAAAATGAGTACTGAAACTTGCCATAGTGAGTCGGTCGACGGAGGATTCCACTATTAACCTCGTCGAGGGTATGGATCAGTCTTTTTTAAGGATTGTAACCGTCCCAAGCGAGGTAGAAGCTTCAAGATTTTGCCCCCACCAGCTCCGACGTTAACCTCATCGAGGGTATGGATCAGTCCTTTTTAAGGACTGTAACCGTCCCGACCGAGGTAGAAGCTTGAAGATCTCGCTCCACCTTGCTTACTCCTTCCTTTTGTGGACATTGAAGACTATACTCCGCATCTAGAGATTGTCGAGAGGATCAATGTGAATTGTTGTAGATGGGGATCATCACTTGTTGCTCGAGGGGAGATGGCTTATCTTCAAGGCTTTTGGGAGTGGCCACTTCGGACTTAGAAGTGTCTTCAGAATAAAAGGCTTCATGAACTTTGCGTCTTCAGAACAAAAAGCTTCATGAACTTTGCGTCTTCAGAACAAAAGGCTTCATGAACTTTGCGTCTTGGGAATAAAAGGCTTCATGAACTTTGCGTCTTCGGAACAAAAGGTTTCATGAACTTTGCGTATTCGGAGCAAAAGGCTTCATGAACTTTCACTGCTGCGACATTTGATTACCAGCGCCTAGCCTCCATTTACAGAGCTTTATGTGAGGTATGGTGTCCCTCTACCGACACCTCTGTGACCTGAAAGGGCTTTTCGAGCTTGAAGAACTTGAGTATTCATCGCATCAATCAATACTCATTCAGTATTGCTTCTGATTTAACTGATGTAGAAGCATCTGGACTTGAAGAATTCAAGAATTCATTGCATTGAAGATCTAGATTAATACCTACATGGTATTACTTCCGATCCAACCAATGTGGAA
>NBIL01150979.1:0-10232 GCA_002752925.1 Viola pubescens var. scabriuscula | reverse complement strand
ATACTCGAGTCGTCAACAAGTAAAACCGAAATTGCATATATTGTTTTGTGTGCCTTAGCTTGATTCTCACATCGCGTCAAGTTTAGATCTAAGGATTCAACGCAAGATCCTTGGCGTTTAGTGATCTCATTGCCTAGCACACCGGCCTAGGAGGTTTGATTGTTCTCGTCAAGTTTTATATTCATTCCGCATCAAAATCCTTCCCTTGAACAACGATCAGAAGTATGTGTTACGCATCCTACGCAACTAGGATCGTACCAACCTTGTATTTGATTAATTACGCATTAAGTTATTGCTCACAAGTGTGTATACCCTAAAATATTTTCACAACCCACCTCTTAGTAGCACCATCTATACTGCACAAAATTCTCCATGCACAATCTGGGTCTCTACAAACAGCCCTGCATTTATGTTTTTCATCTTTCTGAAACCTAACATCTCTTTTCCCTAACACAGCATGCTTAACAACTGCCTTTTTAAATTATTTATTATTTAGAAATATCCTGTGCAAGTCAAAATGCGGTTCTACAGTATTTAGATCATACCTCTTTCTTTCATGATTGGTTCCCCTTTTCACATTATCCTCATCCTCGCTATCAGTGGCAAACTCTTCATCATCACTAGAAAATACAAACTCTTTACCTTCATCTAAACATGTTCCACAAATTCCAATGTTGTTCGGCATATTACCTTCCCCCTAAAATTCAAGTTTCCCTCCCCATGAGAGCATTCTACATTTTCAGGACCATCACCCAATTCACTAGGGTCAGACTCATTAGTTGGCCTACTGTCAAATTTACCTCTTATTTTTTTTTAATTTCCCTGACTACCTCTCTTATCCTTTGTAATTCATCATCATCATTGTCACTAGCCCTTTCCACATGAACCCAGTAGTCAAGCCCCACTTCATCATCATCTTCATGCTCCTCATCCCCATCACTACCAGTTTCAGATTCACCTGCTACTCCCTCACCATTAACTATCCCACCAATTTCACTATATAATACTACCTCGTCCTCATCATTACCAGTTTTAGACCCAACAACTACTCCCTCACCATAAACTACCCCATCGATTCCACTATTAGCTTCAGGCCTTACTACTAACACCATTTTATTTCCCTAGACACCGAGACCAAATTGGGAAAAAATAAACACAGAGAAACGAACACCCAATAATAACGCGAACACCCAACCCGTTACCTTCTTCCTCCTCGCCTCGCCTGAAGGAATCTCCACCGCTTCGTCCTCCTAATGTCAGTGCAAGATGGAGAAGGGAAAGGGATGGTGGTTGGATGAGGAAGAAGAGGTATAAGAGAGGAGGAGGAGTTACGGGAGGATAAGGAAGATGAAAGTAAAAAGAAAATATTTTATTATTTTATTATATTTTTTTAATTATTTTCTGAGGTGGAAATGCTTACGGGGATGACACATATTTAATGAAAGAAAAAAAAATTCAAAAATAAAGTCCACGTCAGCATTTAACTGACACGTATTAACGGAGGGTGTAAAATGTCAATTTTGGCGAGTRGAGGTTTTATTAGGGCTGGCCATCGGTTTCACACAACCGAATTTCCGAAATTCCGAAACCGGAATTTTGCTTGTTCGGTTTTGGAATTTCAGTTTCGGAAAGTTCGGTTTCGGTTTCTTAAAAACCGAAGTATATTACGGTTCGGTTTCGGGTAGCGTTTGGGAGAAGTTTGGTTAACCGAACTAACCGAACTTCTCCCACACCAAAACGACGTCGTTTCATGCCCACACAGAAACGACGTTGTTTGTCTTCGCAGCCCTAACAAATCGCTTCCTCCTCCTCAGTCCTCACAAGTCTCACACACACACACACCTCGACCTCTCCGTCTCCGGTCTCCCTTTCCCCAAACGATTTCACTCTCCGTCGTCTCCGATCACCCACCGCCCACCGCCTCCTCCTCCACCAGCAGCCACCCACTTGATCTCCTCTCTTATCTTTCCATCTCCTTAACTCCTTTCTAGCAATTCGTCTCCCTCTCCCCTCCGAAACCAATCCCGTGACCCGAATGCTTCATCTATTGGCTTGAAGGCGTGTAATTGGGTTCCTAAACTTGAAGATGTCGTCAGATGGGTTGGGTTAGTACTGGACAAAAACTTCTCATCCCTGGTGTTGAATCCAGAGTTTCATAAAGAGCTGAAATCTATGGGGGAATTGGTTGGTTCTTTAGCTGCAGAAGCCAAAGTTTGTTACACTGCTGCAAATTTCATTGACAACTTGAGAACGAAAGTCACCGGTGAGCAGAACTAGGAATCATTGCTAATATTGATCTTGTCCTTCATTTGTGTTACATACGCAAAGATCTCCTCTTATTTTTCATGTTTTTTTAAAGTAATTTTCGGTTTTAATTATTTTTTTAATTATTTTTTTATTAATTTTCGGTTTTTTCGGAAAACCGAAAAACCGAACCGAAATAATTTCGGTTTCGGAATTTCAGTTTTCCTAAACTTCGATTTCGGTTCGGTTTTTAAATTTGGGGTGTTCAGATTCGGTTTCGGTTTTCCGAAACCGATGAACACCCCTAGGGTTTATTATGGTTTTTTTTTTGTTAGAGGTGTAAAATGTTAATTTAGATCGAGTACAGGGTGTAAAATATCATTACTAGATATGATTTGACCTAATGTAAAAAGTAGATGGTAATGATATAAATATGAGTTAGAGGATATTCATACCATCTGTCATCCCTACTCTCATCTACCACCCACTACCTACCCAAGTGCAAAACCACCACTCGAACACTTGAACGGTACTCCGACAACCACCATCTCGACCACCGCGCTGACAACTAGCATTTCGGCCACAATAATAAACTACAAATCCATCACTTAATAAAGAAAACGAAAATTAAAAAAAAAAAACTAAAAAAGCTTTGATTTTATGAATCAATCCCACATCACTACACTGATCATACCCCAAGATTTGAAAAATGGAGGATAAAAAAGTGTGTTCTTTACTCAAACTAATATCAGATCAAAAAAGAGTAAAGAAACTCAAGAAAGGGAAGAGAGAAAGCCACAAACACCTCATTTTCATCACATTTTTTATTTTAAATAGATCCTAAAACACTATCAATCATCCAACATTATCATCAATCATTATGAAGATAGATGAGTGACTTTTTTCAGGTAAAATTTTCTAGATATCTTGTACTCGAATTTGAGAACTTGAAAGAGGATATTGTTGGTTGGCGTGCAAAATATGAAGCCAAATTGTAGCTCCAATATTGCCCTCAGTATTTATCACGTAGGTTGATCATATTTGTCTCTGCCCATGGAAACCCATGGACTTGATGGATAGATGTTTATCGTTACTATAGCAAGAATGGCAAAGGGATTTTTAAGTGGTGAACAAGGATTACAACAAGGAGATCAATTTAACCATACACTTTTTTCCAACAAAAAACAAAGAAAGTGAAAGATAAAATAATTACATATCCTACTAACTTGCAGCATATAGCATCAAGCAGCACGATTTTTGCAGCAGGACCATAGTTTCTTCAGCCTCCTCCGCCACGATTTTGGACCGTCCTAGTCCTTTTACAATCGCACCGGCGTCGACAAGGTGGTTGATGGAGAGGAACAGCCTCAAGTAGTGGAGGCCTATTGCCTATGTTGCTACTGCAAATTCACCCCCTCAAAGTGCTTCCAATATTTAGAGGCATAGTAGTAGCCAAAAGAATATTGTCCGCTTTAACCCGTCTATATTTCTTCTCGTCTTAGCCAAGAAATAGAGCCTCTAATTCTATTTCCTATAGGTTGTAATCACAGACCAAAATGACAATCTAGTACATGGTATTTTCATTTCAGCTTACTAATTTTGTTTAGCATTGCAATTATCGACCGTTAGAATTGAGAATAACTTTTTTTTTCTCCATTCGAAACAGTTAATCACAAAACCAAACAAACTTTTACCACGTTACTATCCGAAGAATGGGTAGGAACTGGGGTGAGGTACCCATTCATGATATGAATCGAAACCCCACAATTTACTTTTGTTAAATGATGGGATATTTATTGTGAGAATTCCTCCGACAAAGCATACATAGGTTTTCTAAAACAATTATAATATTGTTTTCTCCCATTTAAGAACAAGGAACATAGAACAATGTAATATCCACTAAGAACTTGATTTTAAAAAGATCCAAGTAACAACCATCATGCGGTTACTTTTTTTTATACTTTCCGTACTCTATCGATGCTTTCTCGCTAACTCGAATTTATAACTTCGAAGCTTCAGACCCAAAAAATAAATATAACTTCGAAGCTTGAAGTATATATCTATTTACTGTGTGACTATAAGACTGTGCAACTAACATGCGATCAGTGCAAGGTTTAATGGATCAACCTAATACCTAGGTTAATGATACAAACTTAGAGAGGGCTTAAGGATAAGTATATATTTGGTTAAGACCATAAAAGAAAAAAACAAGAAATTATTAATACTACATTCTATTCTTTGGAGTTTCACAATTGTTTGCCTAGCGACAGTCATATTGGATAAAGAATTGCCCTAGGTCCAAGAAATGCTCTAATCACTTTTTTTAATAGGGAAAAAAAATGATGTAAATGTAATGCTCCAAAAAAATTAAAATAATAACGAAATATTATTTATCTGCATTGTATTTCATCCAATGATCGATCTTTGCCGACTTAACATCATCTGTCATTGTATATTCCCAGGCAGATTAAGAGGCCGAACACCTTCAATAGATAACAAGAGATGCAATTTGAAAGTTAAAACAAGGGTGAGAGAAGACAGGGAGGGAGAGGGTTTTCATTGAATGACTTTTCACATGAGCAATAGTACATTCTAATACACATCGAAAAGGAGATGCGTGTCGCTCCAAAATGAGGTAATCTCATCTCACAAAATACTAATTCTACTCTCGGACTGTCGGACATGTTTATCTTACAAAAAATACCACACTAGGACAAGGTTGCAAAGTGAGAGAAGTGAGGAATAGCCACATCAGCAACATTCGCCAGAAACATCCAATAAGAATGGCCTAACCTGATCGCTCCTCAACCGCAAATGGCATAGCCCAGTGCTCTCTAGCTCATTGCGTATCTGATCACTTGTGAGTGATGCTCCTGTTATAACTCCTTTCTTGATCTGTCATCTCCTGTTTAATAAGAAAACTCATGGCCTCGAAGTGAAATGTACTTCTTTACCCAGATAGCAATGTCCTCAGTGCATGCCTGGGCCTGAGGAGTCTTCAGAAGCATGTCGAGAGTTGCAAATTCATGAACTGCATCCTTATACTCGAGTACAGGTGCATCAACATTCACCTTCCTCAGTTCCTCTGAATAAGCAATGGCTCGATCTCTCATCCAATCATGCTCTGCCACCACTGTCAGTGTTGGAGGCATGGACTTCAAAGGAGGGCCGCCTCTGCCGGGGACAAGGGGGTTGGCAGCTGGATGGTCAAGGCTGAACTCTTCCTCCGGGAGGAAGAGTTTCCATGCCAGAATGCACATGGCCTTATCGTAGAAGTATGAGTTCGCCAACTTTATCTCAGAGTGGGTGGGAACACTACCAATAAAGAATGGATACATCAAGACCTGTGCTACGACCTTAATAGGGTCCAGACGCCTGCCTGCCTCTACAGCTTTCCGTGCAACATAGTCTGCAATATTAGCCCCACAGCTTACTCCAAGTAGAACACATCTGTTTTAACAACATCACGAGTTAGATGTTTAGTAAAGGATAGAGCCATCAAATCACTCTTACAGTGGTTTTGCATAAAACAGAAGGGAGAAATGCAGAATCCCAATTGTTAACACACCATACAGACATGCATGTAAAATGTAGTTCTAGACAAAGGGGGAAAATAAGGACAACAACTTGGAGACCAGTACATTTGTTCCTATGTAAGTTTGTCTCGGCGTATAATGTTCACAACAGATCAGGATTATATGGTTTGAGATTCAGCCGAATTCAAGTGCCAATCTCTCATCTATCAAGCAAGGTATGCAAATACCATAAAGAAACGAAAACACTAGATTGACCACCAACTTAAAGTGTTATAGAAATAAATGGGGAGCAAATGCAGTGACAGTTTTTTGGCCTGCATTATCTGTACAATCTAGAAACCAAATAAACAACCCTGTTAAATTTCATTGTTCAATTTAAGATATTCATCTCACATGGCTTCTTATAGTACTACATTCAAAAAAGACCATCTCCCACAAATTATCCTGATTGTAGCAGCAATGCTAATTTTCAATTGCAACCACAGAGCATTTATTATGTTCTGTGACTCCTGCAGAAAGTAATATATCTATCCAGACAGAATCAGATGACGTATGGTTTTCACTTTTCACTATATTGACCACTCATGCTCAACCCAGGACCACCAGTATCAAGAACAAAGTATGCATTTTATCAGATATTTACAAAGCACCAAGTTCGAATTGCACCCACATTCACCTTCACTAATAACTTCGAGTACTAAATTTGCAACTAAAGAATCTGCAATCTGAGTTATAGATGTCTGTGGGCCAAGTTAAGATACAACTCCTAAGGTAAAACCTAGATCACTAATCTCATACACAAAACCCCAGCCATACCTTGGAATGGCAAGCATATTAATATGAATCTTAGCAAGCATTCAGCTTGTGATGATCATACTTAAATGCCTCAGAAGAATTATCATTGGTTAATCTTAAAGTCACAGTATGAGTGCTGCTATAAGGTTGGCAGCTGAATGCCAGTTGTGATTTTGCCTATATTCCCAAATAAACTGCTAAAAATACAATATCAAGCAACTCAAGTGACAGCAAAATGGAAATCAAGTTAAGACATTCCATCATTGAGGATGTTAGAAATACCAACACTCTCACAAAATGTACTAGCATGCCGAAAGTAAATGCTCACCTCAGCTAGCCCAAACTTATCCTACATCCTATAGGTGTTCATTAACTTCTAATTCTTGTCAAATGGAAGAACTAATATTCATCAAAAGAGAAATTTCTTAAGCTTCACAAAAACCAGCCAACTGCTAGATACCCCCAATTATGATTGAATATACAAGGTGAAAATTTTTGCTAGTCTTTCTTAATTACTAACATGAAATGAATTTGCAATCACAGCACTAGTTCTGCAGCATGATCTTCAAAGCCATGCATACATTATTCTTTTTCTTATGTACCAATACCAAAAGAAGCACCAGCACTTGGAAGAAAAATCATTCCACACCAGAAGCTTAAGCAATTCACTGGACTTGTTACTCCAAAAGCTATTTTTACCAAAAAGTAAGACACAAGAAAATAATAAGGTAAGTCAATCCACCCCTGCACATCAGACCCATTAAACTGTCTACACCAATTTGGAAATCAATATAACCCAAAAGTAAATGGTTACTTCTACAATTCTACCACCAAGCTAAGATTCATATTGTGTACAATACAAAGGCCCAATGTACAGTTCCAAATCCACATTTATTAAACAAGTAACACCTACAACACAGCATCCCAACAAAGGCATTAATCAAGCATTTTATGGCATCAACTGATAAATTAAAGCAAAGATCTATTTGAGAACATCTTTAGATACTTCTAGTTGGTCTAGTGCCCAATAAATCATATACTCACTAGTAACTACCAATAGATCTACCACGAACAAACTAACCTAGCTGCATATATAATTCACACAATCAATAAACCTTAGTCACATTTATATATCATTCACACAAGTATATCATTCTATTCTTCACTTCCTAAGCCATACTACCAAATCAACATCACACATTCCACATTTCAACTTGATCGCCAAACATCACTCCTAAACACTATCCTACACAACAAAGAGGTAAATATACATTAATAGGCACAATGTGAAAAAAATGAAACTTAACCTGGATGGATCTCCATGAGCTGCCAGCCATGGCTCCACCATTGATGCCCCAAAAGTATCCACAATATGCCTATTCGCATCCGCCCCCTTCTTAAATTCAGTGCCACCTCCACCTGCGAGACCACCTTTTTTGTTCCCCATAGACTTACTACACTCCGCCAAATTTGCTTGCTTAACCAACCAATGCAACACCTTCATGCCGTCCTCGAATGCAGCTGGATACCTATTCTCTGGTGCCAACCTATACCCCACCGCCACTACAATCACATCACACAGCTTCGCAATCCGCCTGCAAAAGAAATCATTGGCTACCGAATCATTGCTCCCACTCACCCATCCACCACCATGAAACTGCACCATCACTGGTAACTTCCGGCACCTCTCCGCGGCAGCTTGCGGCGCATACCCTTTGTACCCTAGACCAGCAGCGGCATCCGATCCATAACTGTTCCGTCTCGGCGACGACGAATCAACCCCGTTTACTCTAACCGAAGGCCCAAGGCTGTTACGGCGGAGATGGTTAAAAGCAGCGTCATTGAGGTGGAGATCAGGGCGTTTAGGGTTACTACTAGGCTTGGATGGGGGATCAGGAGGGAAGAGAGCAGATTCTGGGAGGAAGATCCGAACAGTGAGAGAAGTGAAGGGGTCAATATGGATATCTTTACTGGCAACGCCGTCGTCGGAGAAGGAAGGATTGGGGGCGGCGACGGATTCTTCAGGTCGGGTGGTGACGCCAAATGGGTCGGAGGAGGAATCGGTTTGGATCCGATTCTGCAATCGGTGTTTCAAGAGGAACTTGAAGAACACACTGTATAACTTGACAGCCACGCTTGGCATTTCCCTTCAATTTTATTCAGAAATGGAAAAGAAAAGAAAAGGACAAATCTTTCTTTCCCTCCCTCCTTGCTAGCTCTTTGTCTTGTGGGTATGATGATATGTGTGTGATTTTTCTGCAATGTTGGTGAGGAAGATGATGGAGATTAGGGTTTACATCGGAGGATTTGGTTGATGATTGTGATTGCAGATTTTAATGATTGGTTTTGTTGGGGTGGCAATGGCGTGAGTGAGAGAAAGAGGAGAGGAGAGGAGAGGCGAGGCGAGGAGGAGAGAGGGGTGGCTAAGGCCTAAGGTAGGTGATGGTGATGGGCATGGGCATACATCATACATGCAACTTTAGGATTTTTTTATTTTTGTAATTTTCAATGAAGCTCTTAAATTTATTTAAGTTGTTTTTTTGTCCCAATAAAGCTCTTAAATTGATGTTAAGTGTGTTTTTCACTTTTTATAAATGTATTATTTTGTTATACTTGTAAATGATTTGGCCATGTATCTCACATTTGTCCGAGAAATTGAAAATGTCACAATTTTATGATAATCGGTAGAATGATGTACTCTTTCCGTTCTTAAATAAATGATTCTCAAGTCATTTTTGTTTGTTTTTAAATAATTGTTATTTTTATCATTTTCAATGTATAAATTAGTATTGATTGGCTATAATTATTAGTCATTGAGAGTAATTGGCTAAATATACATCGAAAATATGAAATTAATTATTTTCTTAATTCTCGTTAAAATAATTTGGGTGTTATTTATTTGAGGATGAAGGAAGTATTTTTTTTTTTTTTTAGGTTTAGACTCGAGGGGGTTTAATGACAGGTGGATCGCAGGTGGTTGTGCTTTTGTGTTGTTGACATGAGATGGTTGTGGATTATTCAGCGAAAAAAATGAAGATGGGTAGTGGAAAATTTTATATAAATATTAAAAAAAAACGCTAGAAATTTTATATTTTTCGTAATTTGTGATAATTTCGTAATGTGTAGTTTGTATATTTTAAGAATTAATTTGACGCTAGTAAAGAATAAAAAAGTAATGGAAAAGATGTTGGTAAGGATTTTAATTAGGAAGTTTTGAAGATATTATAATTTCTCTTTAAAAAAAGGATACCCTTCTGTCTTTTAATAAGTAACGTTTTATTTTATTTCACATTATTTCATTTTTTCTCTTAATTTCTACTCAAATTACCGCACCATCATCAAATTGGGTTGATGCATAAAAAAAAAATTGTCATTTGCACAAAATATATTTCGGAAAAGATAAAATGACAAATATTATGAATAATAAGAATCCGTAAAAAAACGTCGGTTATTAAAAGAGAGTACTAATTAGAACTCAATCCAAGAACAGTACTTAACACTTAATTATCATAAAAATAGAATTAATTTAACGGTAAAAAAAAACAGTGTTCCATCATCGCATCTAGGGGTGGCAAATGGGTGGGTATGGGTGGGTATGGGTAAGGAATAAATGGGTATGGGTGGGTATGGGTATCATACCCATTTATTACCCATGTA
>NBIL01150951.1:0-15117 GCA_002752925.1 Viola pubescens var. scabriuscula | reverse complement strand
ACCACTGCCACAAGGAGAATATCAAGCGGGTACTATGGAACTCCGAATACTCCTTCTGCCTAAACACCTTCTCATTCCGCTGCTTCCACATCACCCAAATTATCGCATAGAATAGGGTAACCCACCTCTCACGACGATGTTTACCATACACAGGCACCAAATTCCCCCAAGAGCGCCAAAGATCAGCCAGATTTCGCAGCTGGCACCACCTCACATCTATCCACCAAAAGAAGAAATCTCATACTCCCCTCGTGGTCTCACACCGAAAGAAGAGATGAGTAACGTCCTCCGGTCTCTCGAGACACATGGGGAAAATGTTCATACTCTCCGTAATCATGTTTTGCTTCACAAGAAACTCCCTGGTAACAATTCGTTCTCGTAACGCTAACCATAGAAAGAACTTTATCCGATACGGGACCAGACCCAACCAACAAGAACGGAGCAAAGGCAGCTGCTCGTACTTCCTCTCTTCCCAACATCTATATCCTGAATGAACCGAGTAAATCCCAGAGTTATCCAAGTCCCAGCGTAGCTGACTTCGCTGGTTCCCCCTGTTCGGAGTCGGAAGCCCCTCTCTTAAGGCTTTCCATTCATCCACCTCCCAATCAAATAGCCCGCGTCTCCACTCGCCGTGCCACATCCATTCTGCATCCCCCCACTCTCCGAACTCCTTGAATGACCCTTCTTGATTAATCGACAACTGATACAGCCTAGGATGAAGTAACGCCAAAGGCATCCTTCCCACCAGAACCGAATGCTCTCCCCTTCTCCTATCGACAGCGTAATATGATCTGTCCATACCTCGAAGAAATCACTCCCTCTACCACAGGCTCTCAATATACCTTTCCAGATTGGAGAAAAATCAGTTCCCCTTATCCGCCGCAGGTCCCCAATCGAGCTAATCCCATATTGTTTCCGTATGATTTCGGCCCATACCTTCCGACTACCATTAATCAACTCCCAAACCCACTTAAACATTAACGTCACATTGCGATCCTGCAGCCTCTCAATTCCTAAGCCTCCAAAAGGCACCGACCTCGTGACATCTTCCCACTTAACCTTACTCAAACCCTTCTTCTCTTCGTTGCCACTCCATAAGAAGCGCCGCATCACCTTATCACACTGATTCATAACCGTTACCGGCATCCGGTAGATAGACATGTTATAAATAGGGATACTAGCAAGCACGAATTTAATCAACGTCACCCGACCCCCCACCGAAAGAAGGTGGCCCTTCCATGTAGACAACTTTTTCCGCAACTATGAGAACCGAAAAATTCATTAGGTAGAAATCTTCATAAAATTTTGTTGAAAACCAATATTATCATACTCTTCTAGTGTTACTAGGAACTATGGCTTCTGTTTATCATCAACCAAGAAGATCGACTCAAGATCTCAATGTTGATGTCGATTCTAGTACAAGTATATATTTCTTCGGTCATCTTTGCTATGGAGGTCCTTTTCTGCTGATATTGTTTAGAGAAGTGACTTTTTTTTACCACAGATGAACCAACGATCAGATTTGTGCTTATAAGAGTTTTATTGGAGAAACCTCCATCAAGGTTTCCTGAAAGTTTTGAAGCAGCTCACTTTTTTGTTCATATTTTGCAAGGGTACGCCTTTTTGCAATACTTTCTTTTGTCGCTGCAACGACAGTCTTCCTTAGAAGGACATTTGATGGATAAGTCTGGCCTTATGCAAGCTTTCCGAAGGGAAGGACTTTGTTTAATAACATCTTTGAACAACTTCTTGTGAGAGTATAGCTTCTCAAGAGATTTGAGCATTGTTTGGTATAATTCTCTCATGGAAATTTAAGTAATTTGTCTTCCTTGCGTCTTGAGCGTTCTCAGAATCTTATTATCAAGTTGTTCTAGAATTAATGAGAGAAATAGTAGCTTAAGATTTGGATCTGATAGCCCATTAAATAGGTAGGACTGCTTCATCATTCGTCGATAATGGAGGATCAAATCGCGTTCAAAAGAACAACTTTTAACCTTGAGGAACTCATCACGTTAAAGATCAATGAGATTTTCATTCTTTCCAAAGTGGAGAAATGAAGTGTGCCACGTGAATTCCAAAGAAACGCGCGGCCTTGTTCGTTATCATTTTTATTTCTCGTTTTCTGTTTTTTTTTCTAAAAAAAAAACATAAAACGTGTTTGATAAAATAATTTTTTATTTTTAATTTATTCTTTTAAGTGAACAATTTATGAAAACAGAATCACAATTTTAAAAACTAAAAAAAGTAGTTTCTTATTTTCTGTTTTAAAAGTCTGAAAAAAAAATCAAAAATAAAAAACTGAAACGATACTGTTTACTTTTGCCTCGTAAATTATGCCAGCATTGACTCTTTTTGGTGGTGTATTGATATTGAAATAATGCAAAATTTGGTACCTGCACTCAAATTGATGGATTGATTTAGTACCTGCACTCATTTTTTGTTTTAAAAGGTACTCACACTCAAAAGATTGATCACATTCGGTACCTCCCCCTAACGCCGTCTGTCGAAGTCTGTTAAATGTCGACGTGGCATGACACGTCAGTTGCCACGTGTCCTTTATGTTGACGTGTCATGCCACGTCAACTCATCTTCTTCCTCCAACCACCTTCTCCATCAGCACTGCTGCCATCACCGCTGCCTCCCACCGATCTATCATCGGTGTGACCGTCCGGCGACAGATCTGTCACCGACGGCCACATATCTGGCGCCGGACGGCCACACCGGTGACAGATCTGTCACCGACGACCCACCATCCAACCTAAACAAAACATCTTCTTCCTCCTTTCCTCCTCCATTGCCGCCGCTGCTCCAAACCCAAACACCCCACTTCTTCTTCCTTTCCTAACTAGCCGCCGCTGCTACAACTCCGAACACTGGCGGTGACAGATCTGTCACCGGTGTGGCCGTCCAGCGTCAGATCTGTCGCCGGACGGTCACACCGGTGATAGATCTGTGGCCAGCGGCAGTTAAAGGTGGTGGTGGCCTGACGGAGTGAAAGGTGGTGGTGGCCGGCGGCGGTGAAGGCAGCAGTGGTGATGGAGAAGGTGGCTGGAGGAAGAAGATGAGCTAACGTGGCATGACACGTCAGCATAAAGGAGACGTGGCATGACACGTCGACACTTAACGGACTTCGACGGACGGCGTTAAGGGGAGGTACCAAATATGATCAATCCTTTGAGTATGAGTACCTTTTAAAATTAAAAATGAGTGCGGGTACCAAATCAATCCATTAATTTGAGTGCAGGTACCAAATTTTGCATTAACCAATTGATATTTCTACAAAATGAACATATAATAGCTTCCACGCAAATATTAGCAATTTGCAAGATATCTCAACACTTTCAGGACTGTGATCCAAAAAAAGTGAAATCCTTAATTCCACTGTGCATACACGTATACAAAGTTACTCTTAAAGTCCATTTTGTATAAAGCTTGAAACAAACCAAAGCAAAAAGCATCAAAATAGGGAATACGAGTCCATTTCAAAATGGATATAGGAATTACTCAAATCAAATTGTAATTGAACTGAGTTCCTTCTTGGATTGGGATACCAAACAATAGTTGAAAATTTTGTATGAGTATACCAGATTATGGAATCCCCTAAAACAAATGGGAAATGAGAAGGATAGCGACATTTGAACATCCAAGAATTCAGTTGCAGATGTAATTTTCTACACAGACAGTTTCAGCTGACTCGTTGAGCAGTGAGACTTGCTATAACCAATAATGATTTACAGTGTATAATTACAAGTTACAACCTTGTCAGCATTTAAAATCAAAACTAGGAAAGAACGAGAATCATGACAAGACCTACCTTTGTATGGGAGCCAACGTTAGTATCGAATAGACTTTAGTCACTGTAACTATATTCTTGTAGTTGTTGTACTTTACAATATGTACAGTAACACACAAACCTCAATCCATAGTGGAAAGTGGCCTAATTCTCTCTTCCACTTCTGGTTATTCAAAGGGCCTTCTGATCTATCTTCCACTTCTGGTTATTCAAAGGGCCTTCTGATCTAGCCTTTCGTTCCAGTTTAGGCAGCGAATCAAGCTGTGAAACCAATCACCGGTCTGATCAGATTTGTTGACTGTCGGAAGAGGGTGCTGGCTCATATGTATCCTCACAGAATCTCCTCTTGAGAGTTGTTGCCTCCTCTTCCCGTCGAAAGAAACCCATGCATTACTTCGAGCATCCTCTGGAATCTGTTCGAATGTAAAATGAGATCCACAATTTGAAGAACATAACTAATACAACAAAGACCAATATGCCCACATTTTACCTTCATTTCAAGCCTTGCAGAATCTGGGAGTATGACTGGCCTAAATGACAGCGAGTGAGGACAGATTGGAGTAAACAGCATGCAAGGAACATTTGGATGCACCTGCATTCAGTTAATATTGTGTTATAAGGATGACAGCTTCTTATAGAACTAAAGCAGAAATTGCAAGGAACTGCAGAATGTAGTTGTTGTTTGTTCAGAACAATAGTAACAATAGTGTCTGTAATATGCGAGTCTTCATGCACTAAGCAATAATGCAAACTGTTCTGACAGTGGCAAAGAGAACTATTGCTGGCATTCATAGAGTTAGATAAACAAACACAATTCAAGAAACAAAATGGCACGTGTATCGGTAAATGGAAGTGGCATTCCATAAAAAAATATATCCAACTTAAACTCAAAAAGACATTCTGTTCTCGAGCTTAATTGATGGAGAACAGATTTGGATGAATCTGGTGGGTTGAAGTATGGCAGAATAAATCATCAAGCAGTAGTCTGATTGCCAGGCCTTACGGCCGTAGGAGTCATGGTCTAGGGTTCAAACCCCACTGGGACTTGTCCCATCTCATCTCCTTCTTACCTTATACTAACGCTAAAAGCTAAACAATAACCATGTAATCTCCAGAGAAAAAGTATGGCAGAATTGTTATAGTGGCTTTGGGAGAAAACAGGTTTCTCTTTGGTGCCATGTTGATCAGTGACTGGAAGGGACTGAGTAATGACTAGTGACAAATCGGAGATATATCAACAGACTTCCTAGAAATACTAAATTGATGAAGCTTCCCACATGACATTAAAAAACATGTTACGAAAGCAAAATAACGTGGATAATGTCCATAATAAACACCTAGCTAATTCCAACAAAATAATTACCAAATAAACCATAAACCACCAAAAATATCTGATTGCTAATGCTAACTTTATTGCCAAGTTATTTCACGCCAGAGTGTGACTAATCCAAAAAGAAAATGACAGTGTCACCCTAAGAAATTAGAAACCAAAACACAAGAACATTAACGCATAGAGCTAAGACAAATATAAATATAATTTTTCATTTTCATGATGCCTGCTTTGCTAGGCTATCAACGTTGGATATTTCTAGTCCAACCATATAATAGATATGGATCAGCTCCCTCTACATCGTTAAACATGATCATCAGTACTTTAGCAGCTCATTTAACAGTATATGAAACTTCCTCAAAGGATGAGGGCATTGTAAAAGATAGTTTGCCACCATCGTTATCTCTTCGGTAACAATGCAAGATACCATGCTTGGGCAGGAAGACTAAGAATTACTTGCGAGTGATCGACATTTTTACGAAAAAGCTATATATATGCCATTGCATTTGTATTTGAGTTTTTTTGGTAAACATTTCCCAAAACACTTAAAATGGACAATGCTGCTTGTGGGCTGTTAGAACATGGACTTGTGTTTTCTGGTGTGAATTCTTTTTAACAAAAACGAAAAACAAAACGACTACAGTATAAAATTTTGAAACAATTAGTGGACCACATCATTAATCAGCAAAAAGTTTATGCTTCTTAAAAGTAAGTATCTTGGCATATCATAAATAAAATTAAAGGAAAATCATTAAAAATGGTAATATAAACAAAAGAAAATCTTTAAATTATTTCCATGATAAATTTAATTAATTCAATAAAACATTAATTAGTTTTATTTAATTATAATATGATTTTTTAGTTAACCTTACAAATAACACTATTTCCATTAACCTTTTATTTTCTTTCAATTTTCATGCTAAGTATAATGGCAAGTTAAAACACCCAAGCACACCATAGTTCATTTTGAGAGTGTGTTTGGGGCTTATGTTGACCGGAAAAAACAAATGTGGTTGATTTCAATCGAATACAAATGTAATAGTGTATCTTGACATTTGGTACAAATGCGGAGGCTTATATAGAGTTTTTTTTGCATTTCTATTTGACTTTCTAGCCTACAATACATCAAATTTGACCTGGTTTATAAGCTCCCTGGGTCCTGAACATCAAAGGACGAAAATATGAAGCCCATCTCCCCAAAATAACCATTAATCCATAGAACTGTGCATTTCATAACTTAGTTAATAAAAACCAATGCTTGTGTTCACAGCATGTAATACATTGTTCATCTGCACCCTGTAATCAACTAGAAGCTATAACCAACATAGAGGGAAAATTCTTATATGTTTTGAATAGAATATTTTAACAGATAATCTCAGTTAGCATGTAGCAGAAGAATAGCTGCTAGTACACGAGAGAATGTTATGCAGAATCCCAAAATTATACAATAGTACACCATTAATGCAGGCCATGCCCACATTTTATTCACATATCTAAATTTCTATTTATTGCATCATTAAACAGACTTCAACAAAATTCATATTTTCTATTTTGACATTAAAATCAAGTCTTATTGGTGGGTTTGAATATAAAGCATGCTATGAGTATAATGACCAGTGCAGTAGGCTGCCTTTTTCATCAATATTTTGTTATTTGCTTACAATATTGAAACTCTGAATTAGCGAAGAGTGCAAACATTAATAAGGTAGAGAATAAAGTCACATTTGAGGAGTTTATAATTTGTTCATCCCAAACATAAAGAAAGAAAAATAAATGCAAGTTAAATCTCAAAAAAGACAAGATTACCATGGAACCACCTGCCGCTGTTGAATATGCAGTACTTCCTGTAGGTGTGGCCACTATGACTCCATCACCCTGCACCTGAAAAACAAGATACTCATCAAAGAGAGAAATGAACTCACCATAGAAAGTGAGAATTTGGTGTAATGTTCAATTTTATAAGCAGAAAAAATGGAATATTAATGTTATAAACAAACTATCACAGCCCTCACCTTGGTTATAAGTCGGTCATGCTCATAACATTCAATCTTGGAAAGGTATGGATTAGAACCCCGATCAACAACCACCTCATTTAGGACATCAAAAATTTTACCAGGCACAGCTTTGCCATTGCGAAAGATCTCACACCGCAGGCGCATTCGAAGAGTTATATAAACACCATCTGATGTATTATTTCCATGGATGACCTGTCTTAAATCCTTCCTATAGTCTTCAAACTTCATAAAAAACAGAAAAGCAGCAATTAAAAAAATGGTTTTTTACAGGGCGTAAAATATGATGACAAATGATAAGACATGATCTCAGAGCTTACACTATGGGAAGTCAGGAATCCAAGAGATCCAAGGTTAAAGGATACAACTGGAGGAACGGCACCTCTAAATATGTTTGATGCATGGAGAATAACCCCATCTCCCCCTAAGCATGCCACGAAATCAACCCTCTCATGGAGATCACTACATCAGGGGAACCAGACTAAATGCATATATTACTAATGAATCAAATCAAATTATCTCAACTGAAAATTATCTTTCAATACTAGAATGTACAAGAAACATTAAAATATGCATTGACAAACTGCCCAATTACCTGGTATCTTGACTATAAAAGGTGTGCACAAACCCAAACCCTGGGATTCTAGCAAATACATCATGAACATCAGGTTCAACAAGAACATTCATTTTCTCTTGGTGATATAGGAAAGCCACAACCTGCACATGGGCATAGCTAATGACATTAAAATGGTTATGCGAACTGGCAATTTCAGCATGCTCATAACAACTGACTGATGTTTAACCCATAGATAAAGCTTGTATGAAAAGAAAAGAAATAAATGCAATCAACCTAATGAAAGAATCCATATCCTAATTTCAGCAGCAAAAATAATTTCAAAATCACACTGGGGGATTCCTAAATATCACTTCAGTGAACAGGAGCACCTCTTTAGCTTCTTCCATCAGTTCTTGGCCAAGTTTCTTTAACAACAGAACTGTCTTTGGTGTAGATTTCCACATGAGCATCTGTTGCTGGGTACTAGGATGGGTGAAGGCCAAGGAAGATTCAGTAACTTTTTCTCTTGTACAAGAGAATCCATCTGTCCGCACTAAAAACATTTCTGCTTTACGTCTTGACTGCACTCTCACAACACCTGTTGCAGAGGCACACATGTTGCCTTCAACTGAGGACAACTCATCATCACTAGAACTCAATGAGGCCGCACCATTGTTTTTATCATCCTCCCTAACTGATTCAAATGCAACGTGCTTAGCTGAGCTGCTAGAGGTGGTAGATACATCAGTTTCAGTAATAGAATGCCTCTTGTCTCCAACAAGGGCATTCACACTTGAACCAGCAGAAATGCCAATATTGTCATTCTTATGCTTTTCAATGCCAGAAGATGAGGTTGGAGGCTCTTGAGATATATTTGCACTGCCAACTGACCCATTGGGCGATTTTGCCTCCACAAACCCTGGCACTGGATCAGCAGCAACAATCCGACTTCCATGCCTCATCTTAACATTTTTCTTTCTTGAAACAGGTAACTTTTCAAGAGTTTTGAAGTGACGATTAGAATAAGCTGGGGGGTATATCTTTTTAGTCCTGAAAAACTTGGACATCTCTGATTTGGAGAATAAATTGCAAGGTGGAACTTGAGCCTTCAGAGGGTCAACATCCCCTAAGACATTTGATGATCCCACCCCGATTTCCACAGTATCTACACTAGTGAGCTCAACAGAAGCATGGCCATTGTGGCTCTCGTTAGGAACATGGCCTTTTTCATCCTTGACTGGCAATGAAACTTCCTGAGACAGTTTATTTGAAATACAGCTTTTGTCCAAAGAGTGTTGAAGCAATCCATTTTCCTGCCCCAGTTGAGAACCATTTTCTGTAATGGCAGGTGAATGCACTTTCCCCGTTTCATTTGCTTGACGTGGCCTATTATCCCTCGAAATGGAAAACTGAAAAGGACTGCGAGTTATATATTGTCTCCATCTGGAAACCATTGCAGAAGTTCTCCAAGCTCCTTCCTTACTATGAAGATAGATGGGCTTTTTGCTGCTGTCTGACACCAAAAATGCAAATTCTTCAACCTGCTGCATCGAAGGAGCTGTCCTAGGTTCAACAGGAATTTTAAACAACTCGATCTTTCCAGATAAAATAGCATCATTTACAGCCACTTCATAAAAGTTATCCTTTATGATCTCTGCTCTAATATCTACAATGGTCTTGAATCCTTTGTCCAGCAACCAACTAAAACCTTCATTTGTTACCTGACCACCTGTCCAAAATTCTACGTCGGAATTTTTGGACACAACATCCTCTTTAGAGTTGGATAGATATACAGGACTCCAATTTGAAAAAACTGCATGACAAGGGTAGTCACCCAGACGCGGAAAGCCAGCATCATAGCACACGTTCTTCAGTCTCTGCAGTTTCCTCCATACATCGAAGCTTCGATCACCATCAGGTGTCAAGAACTTCTGGAGAGCAACATGCAAACTCTCGCAACACCTTTTCATCTCACTCCTGAAAATAGCTAGAGGTGGCAGCTTATCTTCCATCAGTGGGACATCAGCAATGCGAAAGGAGTTCACGGCAGGAGATCTTCCAGAAAGAACATCTTCCCTTCCTTTATTTAGAAGTGATAGCATGCAACCCAGCACCGAAACTATTTTATCTTCAATTAGTGGTCTCTCCTCTGAGGGCAAATCATATATAATTTTACACTCCCCTGTCAATGGGTTGCATAATGTATCCATTAATGCAGCATGAAGCCATTCAGCTGCTCTAAATATTCTGCAGTATGCTTCAACTTCAGCAATATCCCCTGGGACAGGACCAATCCAGGGAAACTGTGATAGATCATGAGACTGGACATACTTCTGATATCAAAATGAAGCCATATCAGCACGTAATAATCAACTAAGAGTTACATGGTCTAAAAATGAATTCCCTTCCACTCATTTTGTCACACAAGAAACGCCAACAAAGAAAATCACAGCCGATTTGAAACGAACAGGACAGGAAAGAGAGGAAGAAGGGAGATTACCTGAGAGTCCAAACCGCCGAAATTAAGAGAGAAAGAGTTGGACAATCCGGCGGTGACAACAAAATTGAGTTTGGCGTTCTTCTTTCTCTGCAACTCCAATCCGAAAAAACCCAAACCCACTAGAGTTGAGGCAGCATTTTTGTGGATGCTAAGAGCGGAGCAGAGTCCAGTGGCCGTAGACAAGAGATTGGCGTCGACCATACCCGCGTGGCACAACAAAAGGCATGCGACCATATGGAGTGGTAATAACAGTAAATGAGATGGAGGCGATGATGTTGGAAGGGAATGGGAATGGGAAATGAGAAAAGAACGTTAAGCGATAATGCAATTATGAGGAAAATATTTATTGTGGTGAGTAGTAGTGGTGGTGCTGTGGTGCACTGCTGTGCTGGAGGAGTTTTGCAATTCTTTCCTGGTTTTTGTTGGCGTCTTGCGACTTCTCTTTTTTATCTGTGTTGGGCCTCTTTGACGTGATGTTTTATGTGTGTACCGGCGATGCTGACTGCTTATCCTTTAATTGATGGGTTCGCCGGAGTGAAAAATCAACATTTTGCGTTTTGGGTTTTTAAGTTATTCACCGTAATCATAGTTTTAACTTTTATGACGAGTTTGGCTATTTTTCTAATAAAAAGATTATTCTAATAAATTAATAATTAAAAGAAATTAACCAATTCACTACAATAAATCAAAAGTTTAAAAGCGTTCTCTCTTAAACAATAGTGAATTAATAACTTTAAAAGTTTAGATTTTTTTACAATAACTAATTTAGCTAATGTAAAAAAAATTAATACTCACTAATATACTTTGGTTGTTTTGTTGGAAGTAAATGTATTAATACGATTTAGACCATATTTGAATTTCACTCCTGCCTATAAAAAATGGAAAAAAAAATATCAATTTCATCCCGCAAGTATTCATGTTTCTTTTCGTTTGATCCTCTAGATATGAAACCATCTGATTTAGTCCCGGACATTTTCTATTTTTTTTCATTTTTTAGTGTTTTATCTTTAACTATTACCGGTTAACCATTTTAAAATGTAAAAAAATATAAGAAAAAAAAGGACATCACCTTGCTAAAAAGATGTTTATATCTAATCAAGTTGAATTTTTTCAATTTCGCGTCTAAAGAGAAACCAATTTTTTTTAGAACTCATGTGTATGTTGTAGCTTTAGAAGTTTAAAAATATTCCAATTGTGATTGCAAGACTACCGTATTCGGAAAAAGAATTTCTCCATCTATCAAAAAAAATAATTGAGCCCATAAATGCATAGATCACCTAGGAGATGGTTGTTCTACCTTAACCATAGGTTTTGATTTCGACCTCTTAAAGGTGGTCATCCCCGTAGATCTCATGAATTGGTAATGGATGGATGTAATTTTTTCAGCCTTCATGCTTCAACTTGACGGTATTCTTGTATCCATCATGAAGAGCTCTTCGGTCGAATTGTCAAGGTCTACCGAGAATGAGATGGCTAGAAGACATAAAAACCACATTGCATAACCTCTCATCTTTGTATTTGCCAATGCAAAAAAGCACTTTCACTTGCTTGGTTACACAAGTTGCTCCTCCTTCATTGAACCAATTCAAGGTATAAGGTTTTGGGTGCTTGAGGAGAGGTAGGTTCATCGTGTGCACTAACATGATGCTTGCCACATCCATGCACGAACCATTGTCAATGATGATAGAAATGACTTTTTCTCCCATTGAAGCACGAGTGTGAAACAAATTTTAACGTTGTTCCAACTTATTCGGCTCTTTTTTTGTTGCACGTTTAAGGTTCTTCTCACCACCATGCAACAAGGAACTTCTACTTGATCATAGTCATTCTTCCCTCCATCACTAGTGACTACCTCTTGTGCGCCCTCCACCAAATGTTCTTCCTCATCCTCACTAAATATTTCTACACTTTCCCTTATCAACATCAAATGCTTGTTGAGGCATTCGACCCGGATATGACCTCGGTCACCACACTTGAAGCAAGTAATGTCACTTGTTCTTGGCTTGGAGTTAGAAGTAGAGGTTTAAGGTGGTTTGTTGTGAGAATGTGTATTTGGGTTGTGTTTGACAAAAAGAGGAGGGTTCGGTTTGGGAGAGAAAGGGGTATTTCTTGGGGTAGTTTGGTTCTTTGATGGGTAAGAGTGTGGGGGTTTCCAAGGTGGTTTGTTTGGGTAAGAAGTAGAGGTCGAATGTGTTAGGAATTTCGGCTTTGATTGTAGTTGCCTCTCAAGTTTAAGGGCTTTGTGTAGCATGACGTCTAATGTGTCATACTCTTGAAGATCAAAGGCATCGGTTATATCCTTGTTGAGTCCACTAATGAAACGAGACATAGTTGTCTCAACTCCTTCGAAAACATTGGCACGAGTGAGTGACCTCCAAAGCATTTTAGTAGTCACTAAAGGATTAGCTCCCTTGGGAAAGCCTTTGCAAACATTGGTGAAGATCTCATTGATGGTAAGAAGGGACGAGTTGATGGTGCATGACATGTTTCATCTCATCCCAAGTGCGGATAAGTGGGTAGTCATTCATCCGCCTCTCAAGGACTAGTTTGTCTCACCAATGCAAAGTCTTTGAACTCAACTATTGCTAACTTCACTTTCTTCTCTTCCTAATAGTTGTACACATCAAAAATCATATCCACTTTTTGCTCTCAAGCAATGTAAGCTTTTGGGTCGTCCCGCCCATCTAAATAAGGGATTTCTAACTTGATGTTAGAAATGGTGTAGTCGACCCTCTCTTCCCTTTGATTTCTCCCACGCCGATGCTCAAAGTAGCCCGCATCATCATCATAATATGGGTCAATCGGAGGTTGTCTAGGAGGATCTTGATATCGGCCATGGACATTGACCAAAGGTAATTCGCGGCCATGGTTGCCTAGGCCCCTACCGAATTGGCCTTGAGTGCTTAGGTCGCAATCCACATGGCCTTGGTGTCTTAATTGTCTGCCGAGGTTCCTATTTGGCTCCTCACAGTCGTGTGGTTGCGATATGACTCTTAAGGCACCGATATGTCCTTAAGAGATGGTGAGGCCTAGGTCTCAGCTTGGGTTTTTGGAGGAACCAAGGCCTAAGCTTGATGCATTGAAGCTTGGTTCATAGACTCCTCCGTGCTTCATTACTTCCTCATGTGTCTCCAAAGGTCACTCAATTCCTCCACAATGTCCTCCATGTAGCGAGACTCTTCCTCATTCTCCTTTGTCATACCATAACGGTAGGCACTCGGATGGTCTTGAGGACTAGTATTTTGGACAAATGAGACTAGTGGTTGTTTGCCTACCCTTTGTTCTTGCAACATGCTCATCAAGGTGTCAATTTTGTCATCCTTTTTGGCTAACTCTTTTTGCATAGCTTCCATTTGGGCCACTAACTTGACCAACTCAGGTGCCATGGGAGAGGAGGATTCGGAAGTCCCTTTCTCGACTATGGTGTCATCAACAACTTTCGTCATTTCGTTCCTACACAACGAAAGAGAGAACCTAAAATAAACGTTAACTGATAGTGTGTATTTTATCCGTATTTTTCTCTTCATTCTTACTCTGATTTCTGGCATGATACTGCTAATTTGCCTGTGTTTCTATCTTTATTGCAGATCTAGGCCAAAAGAGAAGAATATGTGAAAACACTTACTTTTTGGATGGAATTCTATGGATCTTAAAGTGCCAAGACCAGCATCGAGACCCAGACATCAATTTTGCCATCTAGGCCTAGCCGTTATTTTTATCGTCGAGCCCAAGGTATTATTTCCTGGTCAAAGCTTCGCTGTTGTGCATCCACGTGTCCTCCTTGCTGGCGAGCAGAAGAATCCGCACGGGATCCCAGGAATATTCTCTTTTGCCATTTTGGGTCATTCCACTTTAAGGAGAACGCACTCCTTGTGTGTTGTACCTTCTTAGCTGGATTTTTATCCCCTAGTGGGTTGTTAGGATATTTATACCTTTAGTTGTTAGGGTTTTAGGACAACATCTCTTTTTACATCATTTTTCCTACAACATTCTCTTAGGTTATACCTCTTGGGATTTGTTCTTCCCTCTTTTCTCCACAACTGTCGGGCACAAAACGTTGTAGACAAACCGGAGTTTTAACTTTGGCTGGTATTTATTAAGCATTTTCTTCCATTATCTCTTCTTTCCTTTTATGCTATGCTTTAGATCTATTGTTTGTTCACTTGTTAGTATGAGTAGCTAAATCTCTCCTTCTTAGCAAAGGTATTTCGTGGGTTGCAAAGGATAGTTAAGAGGCCAAAACATGCTTAATATATTCTTATTATTGTATTTGCTTACTTGTCATTTTCTTTCCATTTTCGTTTAGATTTGTTAGTAGCTTGATCAACTACTAGTTTTCCTATTTGATTGTTGTCATTTCTATAGTAATAACTAACGTGAGGCTATAGAATAGAGTAGACAACTAGACTGGAGTCATCATGTCGTAGTGGTCTAATCTAGCTAGGGCAAGCAACCAATTAGAGTGGTATCGCGAGTGTGACGAGCTGAGAGGTATCTCGCCCTAGACGTGTCTTTCCTCTTCTTAATGGGCCTTTGAGTATTGCCTCCCCATCTTGTACCTAGGAGGATGGCGAAGTGTCAAGGTTATCCCATAAGCGCACCTTGGGGTAACTTCTCTTACGAAGGAAAGTAGGGGGCCTAAGCGCACCTGACCCCTATAGCACTTCTATGATGCAAGAATAGAATATCCCTGCGCCAATGATTAACTAGGCCTCGACGCAACCCAAGAATATCCTTTGCTAAGATCTTCTCTCATTTGACTTCACATCTTTATTTCGTTATTCAATTTTTCTGTCTTGCACTTTACTTCTTTACTTGCTATTTTGTTTTTTCCTATCTTGCCCTTTATTCCTGTTTTTATTAATTATTTTGTTAGCAACTGTCTATGTCTTGGTTAACTTGCTTAACCAACTAACCCCCCCCCCC
>NBIL01150949.1:0-22483 GCA_002752925.1 Viola pubescens var. scabriuscula | reverse complement strand
GTATGTTCGATTTTTATCATGTATTTTTTATTTTCTTCGAGTTACTATTACCATCATCTATGCCAAACTCACCTTCATCATGCTCTCCTACCACCTTCATCATCAATTCATTAAATTACCATCAATGCCATCATCCACCACCACCAGTTCTGGACCTCCTTATCCCATAATAATCTGAACCCTGAAATCTCTTTATCTACCCCCACAGAAAAATAAAAATAAAAAATAATATTTCTAGATCTGAATTTTTTCATATACCTTTCTGGAAAGTTATTCGGGTATTTGTGTCGTTCGTGTTTCATGGTGGTTGGTGTGTTGGATTTGGAGTTTTGGTGTGAATTTCAATCAGGATTCCATTCGGGTGTTGGTCGTTTTCTTGTAGTTTTGACCGGATCTTTTTGTGTGTGTGTGTTGGGTTTGGTGTTCTGGTCGGAATCTGGTGATTTAGGATAAGTTTTGGTCGCCGGAGTTGCAAGTGGTGACCGGAGGCAGTGCTGGTTAGGGAAGAAGATGATGTTTTGATGTTGTTACAAAAGCAGAACTTTTCATTTGGAAATAAAAAAGAGAACCAGCGACGAAAAGCATAGACAAACCTCAAAATTGAAGTGATTTTGGAGAAAGGAAGCGATAACAGGAAAATTGGGTTTAATTGGGTACTCAAATCCAAACCCAAACTTAAATTCAAACCCAATAAAACCCACATATTTTAATTTAGATGGGTATTTTACAAATTTTTACCTATTTAAAAATTAAATAGACCTATTTAATATTTATACTCATTTAATTAAGGTTATGAGTATATATTTGAAACTCCTAATAATTAGGTATAGGTATAAATTAATGCATGATTTTTTTTTATTAAAATTTATCCGGTATATCTCCCAATATATTTTCCTCCATTCTTAAAATTCAAACTCAAAATTTTAATTAAGGGTAAACAAGTTTCTTACCGTTTCTTACTACTTGACTGGTAAGAATCTTCCAAACTTATTCAAACCCAATTCTTCTTCTTTTCTCTTTCAATTTTTGAACAGATAATAATAATAATAGACATGCTTGGACAAGAACAATGTGGCACTAAAGATTAACGGTACCATTCTAAGCACAGCCACCTCAATTCTTCTTTTGAATTTTTCAGTTTTCCTTGGGTTAAGTTCCCCCAAAAAAAATTAAAAAGTTCTTGCAACTTGTTACTCATGCAAGCCTCTTACTCACCATCTCACCACCCGACGTGTCACCTCCTCACACTGCTTCTCCTCTTTTAAAACCACCACCCCTTTCTGCCATCTCATTTCACTCTTACCTCTTCAATACCAAACTCAACTAGAAAGAAGAAAAAAAACACTTTTCTATCAAATTTATCACCGCCATGGCTGACCGTCAGCAACCTCAGGCCGTCCAAGTCATCCCTCAGCACCGCTACGATCAGGGTGGTTACCGCGGTGGCGCCACGGGAGGATTCGGTGGTGGGCATCAACTAGGAAAAGGCCAAGGAGGCCCATCAGCCTCTAAAATACTTGCTGTGGTAACTCTACTACCAGTCGGTGGTGGGCTTCTTGCACTTGCTGGGATAACTCTTGTGGGCACTCTTATTGGACTTGCTATTGCAACTCCACTGTTCATAATTTTCAGCCCAGTTATCGTTCCGGCAGCGTTCGTTGTGAGCCTGGCCGTGGCTGCATTCTTGACTTCTGGGGCTTTTGGGCTCACTGGGCTGACGTCACTCAGCTGGGTGTTGAATTGGGTGAGGGAGGCGACTCGGACCATGCCGGAGACGGTGGATCAGGCGAAGAAGCGCATGCAGGATGCGGTGGGCTTTGTGGGCCAGAAGACCAAGGAAGTGGGCCAGGATATTCAGAGGAAGGCCCAATATGAGGGCAAACATGAGGGGAAATGAGAGATGAGTAAAGGGAGGATTAGAGTGGAATAATCCCTTAATTAGCTAAGTTAAGTTAAGTTGGGTTTTGGTTTTGTTTTGCATCAAGTTGTAATGACGTGTCTGTTAAGAGGATAGTTTTTGGTTTGTGGGTTAACTTTTCAAGTAACTACTTTTGTAAGCATTCGGTGTTTGTATTTTCAATTCAATTAAGCAGTGTTTTTTAAAAGAATGTGCATCTTCTTTGGTTTTTTATGATTAACATGAAGCTCATCATGATTGCCGGTTGATGGCAAGGCATTTTTTTAAATCTAATTCTGCAGCTAACTGTTTTTTATCAATTCAGATTATTGACGTCATTAACCAAAAAAGAGAGAGAGAAGGGAAACCGGAAATTTTAAGGGAAAAACTTGCTTTTCTATCCACGAGCCAAAAGGAGAAGTTTTTGACATACTAATTTCTAATTTTGTAAATGCAAAGCAGAATGTACTTCTTCCTGCAGATGTCTTTCTTTGGAGTTCTTTTAGAACAAGAATACCAACAACCTTAAACTTTTACTATGTTACAAAAATTTTGGTCGGGGCCGGGTTAAATTACCAACACAATGCCATGCAAAGGGTTCATCGCCGGGCCGGTCACTGGGTTGTGTGGTCGAGTTGAGCTGCACCTTCGGCCTCCAATGGACGACTCTCAGCAGCTGTCTTGGAATTATCAGGTATCCAGAACGTGAGAACGCTAGATGCAGCAATGAACATGGCCCTACGAGGAGCCCATTTCAAGCACGAAGCGACTCCGATATTACTGCTCCAGCATGCTACCTGGAAAAGGAAAAGACCACATTGATATTGTTATTTGCATTGCTGACCTTAAAACTCAATTATAAGTGACAATAAAGCAGTCTTGTCGTCGCTTTATGTTAAGCACTTCCACTAATCATGTGCGTTAATGCCTAATTGTCACTTTCATAACAACAAAACGCTTGGATATGATCGATAAAACAACGAACTTTCAATTCTAAAGTGTAATCCTGGAAGTTCTGAGTAGAACAGTTAATGGGTGTTCGGAAATATGATAAGGACCGAGCACTGGAACTGGTCTTTTAAGAGCAGAACTATGGAACAACAATTCCCTAGCAAATGCAAGGAAAGTAAAAGGGAAAAAAAGGCACAACATTTTCCCACACCCTTCAACAACATTTCACTTTTCAATTTTGAGGGAGTCGGAAAGCCAAGCACATTTAATTTTCCCACCCTTTTATGTCATGGAGTCCCCTATATGAGTAGAGCCAAATCCAACAAAACCAAGATATCTGAATAAATCATACCTCTTTTGGGACGTTGATGTTCCAGGCATGAAGCGATCCATCTCCAGAACCTATGACATGCAAAGTGTAAGCATAGAGTGGATATTCCAAGCCAAAAGCAAGAAAAAATGGAACTTGAGCTTATAATCAGAGAAAGACGGCTTGCAAAGGCTTGAGAATAGCAATCAAGTAAATATTACCATGAGTTGATTGCTACTGATAATACTACTAATAATAACAGAGTATGCCTAACATGTTAGTGGAGTGGGCACTTTAATCTAAAAGGTCATCAGCTTCAAAACTCAAACCGACAGCATGGACATTGGCATCAAAATAAGATTTATTATTGGGGGCATAATGAAAAGGAATGGGCACGAAAAAAGACCCTTGAACATCAATCGGAATAGTATATTTTCTAGTATAAACTACCGAGAGTTGGATACCTGATACCACATATTGGCCATCTGGGGTAAACGTTGCTTCTATAGTTGCATTGGAAGATGGTTCTAGACTGAACCCACATCGCTGCACAAGAAAGTTTGAAACCAATCACCTAAACAGAAACAGAATGACTTGCAGGCTTATCTAGAGCCAGTCTAGCAAGCAATTAAAAAGAAAAGGCATAAACATGATTACGGTAAGAAACTTGAACTAAATATCTGACTCGATTAGCTGACCTTTTCTCCACAATAGGCATCAAGAACATAAACATGGTTGTTTGTGGTTGTCAAAAGCATTGATTTTCCATCATTGCTGAATTTTATATCGCAAACCTCAGCTGTATCTCCACCAACTAAAAAGGTGTCAAAGGGACCCTACAAGTAGAGATTTAAGTGAATCTTAGCACATTGTAATGTGAAACTCAGGTCAATGATTTGTAGGTCCAAACCTTGTCATATGAACGTGAATCAAACAACTTAATTGCACCTCCTTCCATTGCCACGGCAAAGACAAGACCTTGTTGGTCATATGCGACCGTAGGTTTGCCACGTAGACGCAGAATTCCCTGAAAACTATAACAGTGAGCATAAATCACAATAGTGCGCAAGTACAGTCATGTTTACTGATTTTGGATACAAAATATTAAGATCACAAAGATGCATGTACTGTCTCAAAGTGATGCAGCCATTACAATTGTGTAACTTATTGCGTTTTGCTGTACTCTAGTTTGACATAATCTCGCATTAAAACTACAAGCTAATTAGAAACCAACCTGGCAGGCATTTACACGAAGATCCCACATTCTAACACTGTGATCAAGAGAACCAGACATGAAGCTATCATTGATGGGAGACATGCAGAGAGAAACGACCCTACAATAGCATATAGAATACCGGTCATCAACATCAAAAAAAACCTAGAGAAAATAAGACAAAAATAAGCAAAAAGGAGCATTTAAGCTAGCAAGCCACAGAAATTCAAAGGTGGAATTACAAATCAAAAGTGTCAATGAACATCTCAAGCAATCATTTCCCGTTAGACCTATTCTAATCCATCAGACAACACAAAATCCTAACCAAATTCTAATCCATCTTACCTCTCTTTATGCCCTTTAAAGTATCGAAGACATCTATTATCGTACATTGACAAATACCTCAGTGATTCTGCAAACCAAAACAACCAAACAAAACAATAAGCCACTTCCAGCAGTACTCTAAAACACAGTAATGTACTAAAATACCAAACCTCAACAACTAACTCACCTCCTGTAGATTCCAAATTATATCTGGACGAACAAATAACAGAACTTGGATGGTGGGTAAAACATATCCTATCAGTACCGTGCTTCTTGTGCAACGTAGTCTTCAACAACCTAAAATTCAATAATGGAAATCACAGATAAGAAATTTTACTTAACAAGGACAAACCAATACAAATAAAGAAGGGGAAAAAAGAAAAGAAAACTAACTTGGCGCTTGCTATGTCAAAGAGGCGAACTGAATCATCTTCACTAGCTGTAACTAACAAATCGTCTTTCCGGTGAAAATCAACTGAATTTATCTTCCCGCCCTGAATAAAAAAACGATGCTTGTGTCTAGAAGATGCTGAGAATTAAAAAAGGAAAAAAAGTCTGATGAAATTAGAGGTTACAAAGTCTGAGAAGACGGCTCCAATTGCCATGCTCCGAACAGTATCGTCGTCAAGCTCCGTCAAGGACATGGCAGCCATTGATAAGAGCAGGTTCTTACGAGCGTTGTCAGAGAAAGTGGCAGAGGAAAAAACAGTGTTTTTCAGGCGGACAGTGACGAGAGGTGAAAGGAAGGAAGTACTTGGGGTTGATGAACGACGTCGAGTTAACTAAACCTGCCTTTCATCCGGTCCATAATTTCTGTAGTAAAGAGTAAAACTACATAAACACCCTTAAAATTTATACTATATATTTTTTTTTTCAATTTGAATCTCATAATTTTAAAATTTGTAATATAAGTCATTCAGTTTTTTTTTTAAAATTACAGTTTTAATATTTTTAGTAATTAAATTACTCAAAATAAAGAGTAAAATATTGCATTTTAAAAAAAAAATTAAAATTTGATTTTTGATAAACAATATTGTTTTTAACTTTTTTTATTAATTTCTTCAACTTCTTAACAACATAGATTATGTTATATTTAATTTTACTATTTTATCTTATTTTTTAATGATTAAAAATTTTAAAATTGAAATTAGAAACTTTTTGGAAAATTATAGGTCTCAATATTGCAAGACTAGTCTACACTATAATCTTTTGAAAACTTTAAGGTATATATGTAATTTACCAAAAGAAAAAACCGAGCCAAACCCCCTTCTTTTTAACTTTCACCGTCTCTCCTGGTCTCTCGTACTACAATGGACTCCTACACTCCCTTGCTCCAAAAAACTCGTCTCCCGCAACCTTCCCTCCAAAAATTCGCGGTGATTGCCATCTTCTCGAAGCTCCGTTCCGCTCCAAGTTACCTGAACCCGGACTCCGAACCCGGAAGAGAGGCCATCACGCAATGTCTTCACTCAACCTCTCCGGCTGTCGTCGACCAATCCGTCCGCGAGCTCTGCCGTCTTGTCTCCGACGCCAAAATGGACCTCTCTCGCGGGTTTCTGGAGCTCCAATCTGCACTCGAAGGATCCGACTCAAAGTTCGTCAATTTGTTTGTTAAAGGGCTCGGATTCCTTGTTCAACTCGGGTTTGAAAGGAACTGTGGGTCATGGCAGCTTGGCTTGCACGAGAACCACCCGTTCGTCAAGGTATTTTCTCAAATTCTAATTGACTTGAAGGCAACATTACCTCAAACGTAGGTTTTTAATCAAAATTTAGCATTTTTCTGCATGCCATTGTTCAATACTAATGCTCTGTGTATCACTTTAACCAGCATATTCATGCTCTTTGCAACTATTGGTTTTACAAGTTGAGCTGATCAAATAATTTCTGTAGAATAATTTACAAGGGATCAATTGTTTGTCATTTGGTGATGGCATGAATTTGTATTACCTATGTCGTTATCTATAATGTAGCTAGCCTTTTTTACTTTCCCAAACCTTATAAGGATATCACTATGCTTTGTTCTTTATTAAAAGAATATTGAACCAAAGTACGCATGGTCATTGTTGAAAAGTTTTGATTTCTGATTTTATGCTGTGTGCATTTTTGGAGTTGCAGATTTTATCATGTAGAAATGATGCCCAATCTGCTTTGGTTCAACAAGTTTTAGCATTTATGACTCACAGTAGGCGGTTGGGGATAGCGGAAGTTTGTGAATTCTTAAGACCCTTCGTGAATTTCTCGATTCTATGCATACCCTTCTCGGAATCTTCTTCATATTTGTTTGCAAGACAGATGGTATCATCAATGGCATCATTTTGTTGTTTGTTCCCAAACGAAGCAGTTCCAGTTTTTAAGCTTTTATTGGGTTGCCTTAAACATCTACCCTGCAAGAATTCAGAGGTCGGTATTTGTATTTCTACTCAGTAATCTTTCACACTTGTAGTTTTTAACTTTCCTTGTTGTAATGCAATGTTGACTGTCTCAATTACTGATATCGTGTAGGAGCTTAGGAGCTCTTATTATTTTATGGAATGCTTGGTTGATGCATACGTAGTTGTTTTGAGACACCTGGCTGGAGAAGGATTGGTATGTGTTCCAAAGCTTTAGTTTAGTGATTCATTAGTGCTATTTCATTTGCATAGTTCCTTGCAGTTAATGCCGTTTTGTTGTTGAGTTGGAGATTAAGCAATTACTATTAATTCACTGCCCTTGTGTGAATAATTTGCTGTTGCTTGTTTTTTCCCCTCCATCTTAGCAGTTGGTTGCTGAGGCTCAATTGTTTGGCGTGTATCTATCTGAGACTATTCTCTCATCATTATCGTGTAGTCGTGATCATTCTGGTGGTAGTGAACCAATTGTTGAGCTAGCAAAGCAGTTGCTTGTTGTTCTGAAGGATCTCTCTTTGCGGTATATACCACAATTATCAGCAACATTACTCTCCTTATTCACTGTCCTGATTCAGTCTGAGATGGAACATGAACAACTTTCCTTGTTGAAACTTCTCATTTTCATTGTCAAGTGGAAATGTGAAAATGGTACGTTGGCTCAATATCATCTAACTTGCATGGAAAGCACATTGTGTACCCTATTGTCATCAGTTTCTGTGTTATTTGGTGTTATCATGAATCGTAGTTTCTTTTCAGATCACGTGGTTATACAGCAATTATTTCCTTAATGGCAATAGCCTTCCATCTACCTATTTATCCTATGGTTTCCCATTACTTTGCAAGCACGTCCCAGATGTGACCTATATGCTTATAATTACTACATTTTCCTTTTCATTTTATGAATTGAATTCCTGTACGACTGATTTTACGGTTGTTAGTTGTTATGTGGTGGAAAATTCTCCACCGTTCACATCTCATTCCATTTTGACCATCCTCCTTATGTATATTGTCCCTTTTGTTCCTCCACTCTACCCAACCCAGACTTTATGGTAACTAAGTTTGTTCCTTTTCCAGAAAATATAGGTGATAAAACCAAATTTGCATTGGGTGAAGAGCTTTTATTCATATTCCCTGTCATCAACCTGATGTCATCTGCATCAAAATCCGTTAAAGGAGCTGCAGCTGATTTACTCTTCACATTAGAGAACTCCTTAGTACAGTTATCAAGGGCATCGAGAATTGAACTTGATGAAGGGAGATTTCCATCTATCAGCTCGCCAGGGTCTATCGCTTTTAGGCTATTGCAACATATATGGGTTCAGGTTTATCACTGTGATATTTTCATCTATTCTTGTTTCAGGCTTTTGGGATTAGGACATTGAAAACAAAGAGTATGTTTTCATTTGTTTGATCTTCTCTCGTTGTGAGTTAAGGAAAGGAAATATGGAAGAGTTTTCTTACTGTAGTTTAAGTTTGCAACTCCCACTCACAAACAAGAAAAATCCTAGCAGTAAATAGGTTATTTGCTATTATGGATAGAAAAAAAGGACAACTGTTTATATTGGATTGCTGAAATTTCTAGGCTGCCTCATATGTAGTTTGTCAGTGCAAACTCATATAGATGGAATTACACTTAAGTTGAGCTGAGGTACTAAAACACAAAGCAACTTTATATAGGTTATAGTTGTTAAGTTTTGTGCGTTCTGTTTCAGGACCAATTTTGTGCCTCCTTTCTTAACTTCGCCTCCGGCGATAAAACTGATATCAGAGGATTACATGTCAACTCAAGACCTTGGGGTTCTCAACTAAGAGAATACTGTTTGTGGGTTGTTGAAAGACGAAAATCCTCCCTTCCTCTCTCCCAGTCTCAACAATTTCTTTTAACCGGTAAGGGACTAGCAATTTTTATTTATCCAGTTGTTCTTGTTTCCTCCCTTTTGTTGAGGTTTTTAAGCATGGAACCCCCTTGATTAACATCAACGCCACTGTGTTTCAGAAATTCCCTCATTTCTCAGTGCAATTAGTGGTGTTTTGATGGTACATCACTCTTTAGGAAACATTGCAACTGATCTGTTGGCTGCTATTAGCGTGATGGATCCTAAACAGGGAGTTCCACTGTTGATGGCCATTCTATTTTACAGTAAACAATTTTCCGTAAAGGAGATTAATTGCCCAAGTATGTTGGTAAGTATGCCTATCATTCCTTTCTACATGTCTCACAGAACTTGTGCAAGAATAAATCAAATTTCCCTCATTCATTCTTAAGAGAGGATGCTGTGATATCCAAAGGAGATAAAAAATGATGTTATCATGTGATTATTTTTTGCAGCCAAAGCTTTTGGCAATGTTACCATCACTTGCTTCACATTCCGCCATGATTCCACTTGTCGTTCAGACAATCTTGCCAATGATTCAGAAGGATGGCAAACAGTATGTCCTGTATAGTTTTATGTTTCATGTCTCTTTTCTTCGTTTCTTTTCGCCAATAGCTCATCACTGCGTTATATGTTGAATGTTTTCAATGGATCATCCTTACAAGTTACATATAGTGGTGATTATGGATTTTTGGGGTGGGGGTTGGTCTGAGTGTGGAGTGTGGAGGGGGAAAGGGGGGTGGGGTTGGTGTTAGGAAGCAGGGGCGCTTCTTCTCTTTGGAGTACTAAGTAGTAAATGTCTTAATGCATCCTTTATCTATTTGTTTTAACTACAATTATCTTTTGTACCATCTCCAGAGTGTTATACGCCACAGGCACTCGCTTGCTCTGCCAGACATGGGCAGCTAATGATCGTGCCTTTGGGAGTTTGCAGGTAAGATTCCTTTTGTGCTACTTTGCCTGAAGGGAAAACATATTTATAGGTATGTAAACATGAACTTTCTAAAGAAATTAATATGGTATTGTGTATGAGCTCTAGAGCTATTTTGTGTGAAGTTCTAGTGGAGGAGACTAAGTAGTTAATATGGCGACTCTTTAAGTGCATGTTGTTTGTAAATTGTTACATTCAGTCCTAAATAAGGAGTTGAAGTCATTTTATCCAAAAAGACTTGCTACTGTACACATGATCATTAGTTTCCAAAAGTTGGCTTCAATGAATCTTGGCCCTGTATGTGCACACTGTTATGGTTACCGTCTCTCTAATGTATACACACACACATTATGTCATGTGAATATTATACTATCTCACCGGGAAAAAAACTGTTTGTACTCTATTCTTAGTCCTTTGATAGACCAATTAGAAGCATGGCCTGCCATGACACAAACAGAACTGATACTTCTTAAATCAAATGATTCTTGTGACAAAACCATGCTGGTTTGCATGTTGGCAGGCTAGATCCTGCGGAATGAAATTTTGATTAGAAGATCAATTCGATGACAAGTAAATTTGGTCATGCTTAAGAGGCTTATGCTGAAATGAAGTACTTAAAGCTGAAGTGTAAGAGTATGTTACTTAAAACAGAAAATTGTTTCTCTTTGATATCTGTGAAAATGACTTATGCTTTGCAGTAAAAATGCCACCCCTATAAAGCCTAAACTTTTTTTCGTTCATTCTGAGGCTGCTCTTCCCCTCCACTCCCAGTTTCTGTTGCTATTTTGGTATATTAAACTCTAATTTATTTATCAACATTTAGGCCATATTACATCCAAAGATGTTCATTGATTTCAAGACAGAGGAGAGTATCTGCATAAGTTTGGCAGCTTCCATTCGGGAAGTTTGCCAAAGAAATCCTGATAGGGGTGTGGACCTGATCTTGTCTGTTTCGGTACGGATGAAACTTTACCCTTTTGTTTTTGACATCTTTTATTATTCTTCTTAAGTTTTTTTAATTTATTAAAATCACTATTAACAGGCTTGCATCGAGAGCCCAGATTCTATTATTCAAGCTCTTGGTTTCCAAAGCCTTGCACATCTTTGTGAAGCTGATGTAATTGGTAATCTTGATTATGCTTTTACCTCCAATTATTTTTTATTAGACTTGATTTTTTTTGTCTCCTTTGCTATGCCTCTGAATAGTGAATACTGAGTATATTTCTTTAGAACAATATAATGCGCATTGCATGCCCAAATTGCTTTTGGGGTGGTGAACTATGCTGCGGGGTTATTATTTAAATTTTTTAGTTCTATCAGAGAGTAACAACTGAAGAAATTGACTAGTGTTTGAAATGCTTTTAAGTTTCGTGTCAATTCCCAGATTCTGCTGCTTATTTTGCCATAGTGAAGGGCAGGAAATATTCTTGAGCCTCGTTTGCACCAGCTCTTGACAACTCTTTAGGATGGAATTTTCCCCCTTATTTGCATCCCCACCTCTCTTAACTTCTGCTGGAGGAGGATTGCCATTTTCAGCTTGTGTTTCAAATATATATATATTATGGGTTGCTGGTTCACAATTTTTTTTTCCTTTTCAAAATCATTGTCAAGTTTTCAGAATATAAGGTTATGTGAAGCAGTGTGGGTGTTTAAAAGATGTTCAGGCCAGTATGTAGCCTGGGTATGTGAAGTATGAGTGTTTAGAAACAACCATTTCAGACATTGGAGAAGGTGTCTGTATGGTGTATTTTGATTTTCTAACTAGCATCTGAATTTCATTTTCGGCCTTATTTGTGCTTCCCCCAGCTTTTGGAATAAGCTAAACTTGCCCTATACTAATCAAGCATCTTTCTGAAATTTCAAATGGTATATTATGTCTGTACAGATTTTTATACTGCATGGGATGTGATAGCAAAGCATGTGCTAGACTACTCCACAGACCCAGTTCTTGCAGAAAGGTAAGCATATGGCAGTACTGGCTGGTGCATAGTACTGTGGCTCCATTTGGACGCGTTTTACTGTGCAATCATTGGGGTCATAATTTCAGAAAAGGTGGCACTAAATTAGTTTTGTTCTTGTTAAGGAACCCCCAGTTTCTTGAAATCTTGGATCTCCCATCTTGTTTGAGATAAATAAGCAATCCCTTGTCAAAGAAATATTGGCCCATTTTTCAGTAGTTTAATCTTGCTTATATTTTGTTACTTGTTTTATAATTGCACCTAAAGAAACAGGCCCTTTCAACCTCTGTTTTACTCGTTTTGGACTTTTTAAATGTCATTAGTGTTTTGGTAATGAGATATTTTGTCATCCTTCTAATTCCATGCCTTTCTTTGTTGTGGCATATCTTCTGCATGAATGAGCTTGTAGGTAGCAATGTCTTATGTCAATTATTAGCTTTGCATTATCAATGGTCTAAAATAGACGAGATCATCTGTTTGGCTTATACCTTATGATTTCTTCTGGTCGACAGCTTATGCCTTCTTTTGAGATGGGGTGCAATGGATGCTGAAGCATATTCAGAAGCTTCAAGGGATGTTTTACAAACTTTATGGAGTGTTGCTACCTTTACACATGCCAATGACATATCAAAATGGGCAAAGGCAAGGTCATCTGCCTTCGAAGCTTTAACCCAATATGAGGTAAATTTTGTGAATTGTTGGAACTCCAAGATTGATTGACAATTTTTTTGTTGACTATGTTTTGTGAGCATAAACTCTTTACATATTTATGTTAAGTTTTCGTTCTAATGTTATGATGTTTTTACTAGGTCTCACATATTGAAAACGGAATTCCAGAATTCAAGAGACTGAGCAGAGAGTTACTTTTTTCTGAGACAAACCACGTTGTACTCAAGGCCATGGAAGAATTTCAAGTCAAAATCATAAACCATGAACATGAGTACAGAACAAACATTTTTCTGCTTGACAGCTACTGAAAACCATTACACATTCCATACTGAATCCAAGGTTTTATTTACTCCAGGAATCGACGAAGATTGGTAAAGGAAAAAAAAGTTGCAGGAAGTAAGATTGAGAAGTTGCTGGATGTATTTCCTCAGGTCCTCTTCCCCCCAGGTACCATGATTTTGGATCCAATGTTGAGCATGCTATTTCAAATGGAAAAAAAAGTGCTTTGCTCCTATCTTCATGAACTGTTCTATCCCAGTACATTGTCTATTGTTCTTTGCTTTGCCAGTAAAAATTAACATTCAACTTTGAGATGAGATTAACCAGAGATGATACATATTATTTGATGAACTCTAAGCTTTAATCGGGGTGATGGTTGTATCTCTTCTTGGTGGTGAATATTTAAATTGTATAGTTGATAATATCTTTTCCATGACTGATAAGGCAAGTAACATGAGGATCTAATTTGCAGGTAAAAAAAGTAATACTGGACAATTACCTGGTGCAGCTCTATTATGCCTTTCTTTTGCCCCTAAAGATTTGAATAAGCTAGGGCTGTCAAGAGTAAGATGATCCATATTGAACTTTTCCTTTTTTTGTCAACATTGTCCCATGATTTTAACTTTCTTATGTTCAGGCATCACTGGATGTCCATGCTGGATACGAGATTGCACTTGTGGAAATAGCTGCTTCTCTTCCACTTTCAAGAAATGTTTTTATTGCCCTTCTCTCACTGCAATCATGGAAATTGTTTATGCGCCGTTGGATGAGGGCTAATATCTCATCCGTTGATGCTAAAATACCATCCACTGTGTTAGATAAGACATCTAAAGCTGCTAATGATATCTTGAAGGTTCGCTTTTTCCTTTCAGACTTTGCATTGCCCCACACTCATGTATCTGCACCAACTTAAATCAGATGCTATGATTAATCTCTCTGTCAATCCCCTGCAGAGTATTATGCGACTTGCTGAAGAAGCTATCCCAAGATTAGCTGAAAATATTGCTCTGGCTGTTGGTGCACTCTGCTTGGTAAGCTGTCTAACATGGTGCTGTGTCTGTCAGATGTATCTCAAGAACTTGTAATCCATCTTTTTACAAAATGAGATGTGCCTCGGATTAAGAACCTTTCTTGTTGTCTCCTTCACTGAACTGAGTATTATTGATGTAGCACAAACAGAAGGAAACATACACTAGATAGAATCTACGAGGCTAAACCCTTGGGGCCTCAACAAGGTGGCTATGTGAATCCGCAAAAAGATAGGATTGTTGAAATCTGAAAGAACAAAGCACAGAAAAATTCTCATAACTTGATTCTATTTACCATCTTTGAAGAACTAGACTCTCAAGACATAGATGTGTGCTTATAAAGGCCCAAAAATGCTAGAAATTTCTAGTCCAAATATGTAATAAACATGCAGGAAACTAAAATCATCTCAAGTTTAAGTATATTCCCTAATTAGAGATGCTCGGAACAACAGCTTTCCTAAATAAATAATGATGCAATTATAAAATTAGTATATAATCAATTAATAAACTAGAAATAAAGAATCTTCTTCTCCCGCATCAATTAGCAGTTAATTTTTTTTATGATAGATACATTTTATTCAGTCTAGAAGCAATCTTGCTATTCCATCTTATCCAGAGGTGTATTGACCAATTAATTGAGATTTTAGAATCGCTGGTGTGAATTTTATTCATGCTTGCTTTAAGAAATTAAATTTGTTGATGTGTATTATTTGGTAAGTCAACTGCTTGGTTTTGCTGCCATTGTTAGGTCTTACCTCCGTCTGCTCATAGTATTAAATCTACTGCTTCGAAGTTTCTGTTGAATTGGTTGTTCCAGTATGAACATGAATATCGCCAATGGTCAGCTGCAGTATCTCTTGGATTGATATCAAGTTGCCTTCATGTAACGGATCATAAACAGAAATTTGATAATATCACTGGTCTTATCGAGGTATGAATATCTGTGGTTCATAACTGTTTCTAAATGATGTGTCAATCTAGGCTTTTACTTAATGAAACAATTGATAGAGTCAGATTGGATGTGCTGCTGAGGCTGACGAGGGATCTATGGAACTTGTGCTTTCAGGTTTTCTCTGCAAGCAAAAGCACCCTTGTTAAAGGAGCTTGTGGAGTTGGCTTGGGCTTTTCATGCCAAGATCTTCTGACTACAGTTCAAGCCGTGGATAACATAGGCTTGGAGGATGAAAAGTACAAGATGCAGGAGGTTGATCTGCTAGGTAAAATTGTTAGGGCGTTACTTCTTATGACAAGCCATCTCAGTCAAGGTTCTTTTGATGTACTAGGAGGTCTGTCTCCATGTTTCTCTCGGGATATTAAGGTTATGGAACCCCTTAAATCATTTGAGAAATGTGATGACTTGGAGGAGGATATTTGGGGAGTCGCTGGTCTTGCTCTTGGCTTGGCAGGCTCTCTTGGTGCAATGTACAGAGCTGGTGAATATGATACTGTGTTGAAGATAAAAGATCTGATCATATCTTGGATACCATATTTAAATTCTCCAACCAGAAAATCAAATTTCCCCAGTGAAGGATCAGAAAAAGTCTTATCAGTGGGATCCTGTCTTGCTCTCCCCACTGTTGTAGCTTTATGCCGAAGAGTAGAAATGATGGATGATAGTGAACTACATCATATATTGAATGGGTACACTGAGATCATATCTGAGTTGTTGTCTGTTAAAAAATCTGGTACTTTTCACCAGAGCTTATTGACAGCATCATGCGTTGGAGCAGGAAGCCTTCTTGGCTTCATTTTGAATGAAGGTGTGCACCCTGTTGAAGTTCAACGTGTAAAAGATTTATTGGAACTGTTCAGGAAATGCTACTCTTGTCCTTTCCCTCCAGTGATCCATTTGGGTGGCATGCTTGGGGTAGTTAATGCTATGGGAGCCGGTGCGGGGATTTTGGTTGATCGCCATCATTTCTCATCCTCAATGAAGAATGACTATGCACAAAAGGTCGTCATTTTTCTATCTTTCTTCTTCTTTTGGTAGACTGGATGTTGAGGGATATTTTTGTTTGTAGCTTTATGGCTTTATCATGTAACTATATTTAATTTTCTTAACAGGAATCTTCTTATGTATTGGGACCTTTACTCTCAAACCCTGTTTGTGAGCCTTATCTGACAACACTGGTTCAAGAGATATTTCTTGTGGCACAAAATTCAGATGATCTCCAAATGCAACAAAATGCAGCATGGGCAGCCTCATTCCTCCGAAGTCATTTGTGGTCAAGGGAACTTCAAAATGTTGATAATAGATCTCAGGCAGCTGATATTGATTCCAAAGCAGTCGCTCACAGTTTCCCTGATGACAGTGTAGTTGTGAAGCTATCCATGTGGCTAATGAATTTGGATTATTCTGGAGTAAGTCTTGCTACTTGCTACCTTCTAGAAATGGTGGTTATACTATGATTTGATGCCTATTTGTGGTTGTCTTTTGATTATTGACTGTGTTTGTAGAAAATAAAATGCCATAACTTGTTCTTCGTTTGGATAAATGTGTAATTTTGTGTTATAACTAAGAACATGAGTGTACTTGTTACTTTGTAATGTCTACCCATGTATAACACATGGCTGAATACCAAAACTGATTCTCAATGTTCAGTTCATAATTATTGTTACGCAAAACACTGACAAATTTTGCAGCTTGTGGTTAGTCAAAAACAACAGTATGAGTTGGCAAATCTTCTCTGGTGATAGATCTTTCTAATTTTCATAGTTTTTAACATGTTCAGGAACGTACCGTTGCCCGTGTTGGTACAGTAGTAACTGTTTTAAGGTGCCTTTCATGCGCTCCTAGATTGTCAACCATGGATTGGGGATTGATTATTAGACGCTGCATGAGATATGAAGCTCAAGTTTCTGAGTTGTTCCAATCTGATTCAGGTCTTAAGAGGGGGGCTCTTAGGGAGGAATGTGTACGATTTTCAATAGCTCATGCAAACCAATCTGATCCACTCCTAACCTTCCTTGATGAGCTATCTGACCTGCCAAGGTTTAGGACTCTGGGGCTAATACTGCAGTCATGCCTGCTCTTTCATCTGGATGGGCTGATAAAAATATTCTCAAACTCTAGGCTACAGAAACTATTTGAGGATATCTCAAAGTTCTTCTCTTCAGATTCTTCTTACCAGGTCTATAGCACTGATCAGAAAAGCTCATTGAGGATAGCATGCTGGAAGGGTCTCTACCAGTGTCTAGACGAAGCTTCTCTTGGCTCTCCAGAATACACATCACATATTGAAAAGTGCATGGAGTTGCTGTTTTCCTTGTTGCCCCTATTAGAGTCTGCTGGCGTTGCAGGAACAGACTTTCCAAATGAAGCACAAGAGTGGTTTGAGGTAGTTAAATGCTTAGCGAAGGCTCACAGAGACTGGTTAATGGATTTTCTGCAGGTAAATATGAATGTCCTGTAACTATTTCTGCACAAGTATGTATTTTGAGAAAAAAATCACGAGTGCAGAGCATGTGTGATATCAACTTGAACTTGTTCTTAGTATTTTTTTTCTCTTAAGAGCATCAAGTATTGCATTCCCTGTCAAAGGAAAAAAGTTTTTCTTTTTCTGTAGGAATGAATACATATCACAGAATTTTTCTCCTCAAGTTGATGCTGAGAACTTGGTGGAATTGTCTTGTGTGAAATTTGAATCTGTTGTGTTTCATTCTCGGTAAAGTCTGATGCCGTTTCTGGTTTCAGGTTCCGCATGTGGATCCAGTTCAAGGACATGGCCAGAGTAATAACATCCTAAGGAAGATTGTAGCAAAAGCCAAATTGGTTAGGACGGGTTCCATTCCATCTGCTGAGCTCGGGAAACTTAAAGCTTATTTGTTGAATGCTAAACCACATGGTTAGTTTCTCCCCAACTTTGAAGAAAGATAATGAAAATAAATGTGTTGGTGAATTTGTAGTCTTGTGTGTGTTAAACATGTTTCGGTAGCATTAAATTCAAAATTTCAAATTGAGTTGATGCCAGTGCCTTTCTTTTTCTAGCTTAGTTCTGCTATCCTTTCTTGTTAACCTAATATAATATTTCATGATTGTAGGTATTTGGAATGCTCTCGTTGAAGTTGTAGCAGCTTTGCAATACGCAGAGGGAAGTATCAAAAGACAGTGGCTTGTTGATACAGTTGAAATTAGTTGCGTTTCGAGCAATCCTTCCACCGTAAGTATCTCCAAATAAAATTACTGTTATGAAAAACCTCTCATTTCACAATCCCTTTCTGCTTTGTGCAAACCTGATCGAAACATTTTCTCCTGCAGGCTATACAGTTTCTTGGCCTGTTAGCTGGCAGCTGCAGTAAATACATGGCTCTTTTGATTTTGGACAAATCCGCAGTGTTGAATGATTTACCAGTTACTCTCCCTTCTCTTCTAGCGGAACCTGATTGGGAAGCTGTTGCGGAATCTGTTGTTCATAATCTTTGGGCATCAACAGTACGCATACATGACTGGGTTACTCGGAAAGAAGTCCTTAACGATACACCTACTACCATAACCATCGATGAGAGCGAGCGTGACTCAGCTTCCTTTCTATTGCATGTGATGCATCATGCCTGTGCACGCTTGAAAGAATACTTGCCTTTGGAAAAACAGCTTAAGCTCACTAACATGGTGGCTGGTTGAAGCTCGTTAACGAATGAATGAATCTCTTGCTCGACTTGTGGATCAAGAACTGTAAACCATAGGAGAAGCATCATGACATTTTGGTTTTCTCTCCACAAAGTTGAGAAGCATACCTTCCTTTGTTGTAGTATATCTTTTGTGCAGAATGTAGAAAACAAACAGGTTTAGGCCTAGTTGTTGTACTTGTAGTCTTTCATAAAGTGATGTTATTGTTGATAACAAAAAGTTGTCGATGACACAAATACAATTAATTTCTTAACATGTTTAATAAATTACTAGCATGCTAATTTATTCAAAAAATATTTCTTTTAAAGCTAAAAAAAATTGTTAAAATTTTAAGTCAGAACCTTTGTTAGAAACCTATTTTTTTATATATGTATATATAGGAGTAATACACAAGGTATTGGCCCGCGGGTTGCGTGGAAGATAAAAGGGTTGTTTCTTTTTTTTTTGAAAGGTAAAGGGTTGTTTCTCGTTATAGGTAAACTTGAAACTTTTTTATAAATTAGGAAAAATATTTTCTATCTCAAATTTTTTTTCTAAATTTAAAAAACTATTCTTTAAATTAGAAAAACGTTTTCTAATTCTCAAAAAATGTAATTATTGAATTTAAAAAAGAGTTTTCAAAATCACAAAAATTAGTTTTTGAATTTAGAAAACTATATTCTGAAATTTCGAATACTACTTTCGGAAATAGAAAAAATATTTTCTGAAACAGATTTTTTTTTCTAACATACAATATTTTTTTCTAAAATAGAAAACTATTTTAATTTCAAAAANAAATTCAAAATCTGAAAAACTGTTTTCAAAATCACAAAATCAGTTTCTTAATTTAGAAACCTATTTTCTGTAATTTCGAAGAGACTACTTTCTAAAACCGAAATCTCTTTTCCAATTTTTGAAAAACTAATTTCTGAAATAGAAAAACTGTTTACTGAAATAGTTTTTTTTTCTAAAATATAAATATTTTCTAAAACAGAGTGATTTTTAAAACAAAAAATAGTTTTTAAAAACGAGAAACTATTTTCTAAAATAGAAAACATAATTTCTTAAATAAAAAATAGAAAACGATTTTCTAAATTTCAAAATATGTTCTCTAATTCTCAAAAAAAAAAATCTGGTTTCAAATTTGTTTTATAAATTAGGAAAAATATTTATTATCTAAAAATTTGTTTTCGAAAATATAAAAATTAATTATTTTAAGGTTATACAAATGTTTTCTGATTCTAAAAAAAAAAATCCTGAAATAATAAACTTTTAAAATAGTAAACCTTTTTCCAGAAATATAAAGCTATGTTTTAAAATAAAAAAACTATTTTCTAAATTTCAAAATGTGTTTTCTAATTCTCAAAAATAACTTTCTAAATTTCTAAAACTGTTTTTTCATTTATGAAGAATATTTTCTATCATAAACAAAATTTCAAAAATTAAAAACCTATTCTTTAAATTAGAAAAATATTTTCTAATTCTAAAAAAATGTATTTTTTGAATTTGAAAAATAGTTTTCAAAATCACAAAATCAGTTAATTTAAAAAGCAATTCTGAAATTTCGAAGAGACTGCTTTCAAAAACAGAAAAATATTTTGTAAAATAGAAAATCAATTTTTAAATCAGAAAACTGTTTTTAAAATAGAAAACCGTTTTCTAATTTTCGAATAATGTTTTTTTTTTTCAAAATAATTTTCAAAAGCACAAAAATAATTATGAAATAGAAAATTGTTTTCTAATTCTCAAAAGAAGTTTTCTTGTTTTCGAATTTGTATTATAAATTAGGAAAAATAAATTTTATCTCAAAATTTCTTTTCGAAATTTTAAAAACTATTTTTTAAAAAATTATTAAAATGTTTTCTAATTCCCAAAAAATATATTTTTTTTTAATTTAAAAAATATTTTTCATTACCCACAATCTCCCAAACAATTCTACAAGACTACAACCTTTAAATAAATAAAACCCAGAACCAAACAAAACAAATCAAGTAGTCGTCTTTATCGTCCGAAGCTCAAGCCGCTGAAAAAATGGCTGCTTCAAAGAGGCTAACGAACAATTCTTAAGATCTTTGTTAAGGGACTTATCAGCACTGTTCTTTCCGCCTGCATTGGCAGATAAACAAATAATTTAATTTTTAGTTGATTTTATATATGTTGTTTAAACTTTTTTTATTGGATTTGTGTAAAGATTTACTATTGATTGATCATTTATATTTGTATTTTCAATTTATTCTTTGATTTATAAACAAAAATATCTTGCGCCACATCAAAAAAATGAATATGTTGATGAGTTGAACAGAAAAATGATATCATTTTTCCCCGGAAATGACACAATATTTAAATCCTATTAAGTTACATTATCTATTTCAAATGACCAAAATTAATTTATAAATAAGATTTAAAACAAACAATTTAATTTCATAAAAAATGCCATAAAGTTGTGATTTTGATCTTTTCTAGTAAAATTAAAATTCCTGCAAAATAACTCGTCCTTTTGAAAACGACTATCTTAACCGTTCAACTAGTACCGTGACTTTTACATACGACACGTCCTAAACTATAAACATCTTTGCGTCTTTAAAAAAGACGTCCTAAACGTCTAACAAGTAGCGCGTCTTTTTTCATAAAAGAAGTCCTATACTCTACCTACCTGATTACTTTTGTGTGCTAATAACTATTTTCATGCTATTTAGTTGAGTTTTGCTTCACCAAACATTCACAATTTCTAACTGAAAAATAAGTCAGAAACTTATGTTTTTATGCGCAATTTTATCGATTTTACATCTCTTTTCTTTTTTATCTTGAATTTTAACAGGGAAGATTTTGAGAAGACGGGGTGAGCAGCATTGTCACTGTGGGCGTTAGAGACATCCAAGGTTAGGGTAATATTTTTTGAATTATCCACCACAGCTGAAGGGGTGGAGGGTAGATGGGGGAGACCCTTGTGGGGAGTCATGGACTGGAGTTTCTTGTGATGGGTCATCTGTCATTCACCTGTAATTCGCTTTTGCCCTAATTTTCAATTTCCTGATTGGGTTTTGGATATCCTAAGTTTGCAGTTAATACCAATGCGTTTCTTTGTTGCTTTTCAGTAAACTTCCTGGATTGAATCTCACTGGATACCTCGAAACCCGGCTCTATTTTCTGAAGAATTTGAAGTGCTTGTGAGTGATATTTCCTTCTTCTGTTTTATACTTGATTGTTAAACTTTTGGTCTTCATATAACTTTTGATTTGGCTTCTTATGTTAGAGATGTTAGCTCCAATAACATGGTTGGTGAAATTCCCTATGGCTTACCCCTAATGCCACTCATATGTAAGTTTGTGCTTCTTTACTTTCTGTTCATGTAAATTGATATAGGGCTTTCTTTTTCTGTGTGGTTATGGTGGATTCTTTGTCTTGCAGAAATTTGGCATGCAACAACTTCAGCCAACATATTCCCCGTTCTTTACCGACTTTTCTGCGACATTTGTAAATTACTTGTCCGCACACTTTGTATGATTCTTCTTGTTGAAGAGGTGTAAAATGATCACAGCCCTTGGATTGTTTCTTCTACAGGAATGTAAGCCACAACTTGTTATCTGGACCAATTGGCAATGTGTTCTCTGGCTTACAGAATCTTAAAGAGATGTATGCTTTTTCCTCCTTCTGGAATTTTAAAAACTATTTTTTTTAAAATTATTAAAATGTTTTCTAATTCCCAAAAAATATATTTTTTTTTTAATTTAAAAAATAATTTTCATTACCCACAATCTCCCAAACAATTCTACAAGACTACAAACCTTCGTCTTGCCTCTTCTCCAAGCTTTTAAAAGAATTAATAATTAAATAAATAAAACCCAGAACCAAACAAAACAAATCAAGTAGTTGTCTTTATCGGCCGAAGCTCAAGCCGCTGGAAAAATGGCTGCTTCAAAGAGGATAACGAACAATTCTTAAGATCTTTGTTAAGGGACTTATCAGCACTGTTTTTTGCGCCTGCATTGGCAGATAAACAAACAATTTAATTTTTAGTTGATTTTATATATGTTGTTTAAACTTTTTTTATTGGAT